>JAODJW010000019.1:20552402-20562422 GCA_026777045.1 Hyperopisus bebe
CCCCCCCCCCCCCCCCCCGGTTAAGGCTGCTTAAGGTTGTTTTTTGTCTCCCCCTTCAGATCAGCTTGAGACCTGCCCAGTCGTTCCTGCTGAGTAAGAACCAAGTCCCAAAGCTGCAGCCTCAGATACCTACCATGATTCCTCCAAGTGCACAGCCACCTCGTACTCAGACTCCTCCCCTGGGACAGGTGAGCATGGTTATGGGAGACGGCGGTGGTGTCCATCAGCCCTCGGACCACCCATTTGCTTAGGTCCCCTGTTTAGCAGATGCTGAAGCAGCCTGTTCTGCTAACCAGCTAGTAGCTATGGTGGCCTGACTCTACTGTGCCTTGAGACAGTGTAATGTAAAATTGCACTACACAAGTGAAATTGAATTACTCGGCGATGCCACATTGGGGCCACAAACGACAAGCCTGGCCATGATTGGAAAAGCTGGAGTTTCTAGTTTTTTAAGGCCTTGGTGCTAAGGTTCTGTTCCTCTTTCAGCCTCCTCAGCTTGGTCTAAAAACCAACCCACCGCCGATCCAGGAGAAGCCTCCAAAGACCAGTAAAAAGCCACCACCAGCCAAGGAGGAGCTCATTAAGATGACTGTAAGTGGCTCCTAACAAAGCCCCCCCCCAACCCAACCCTGTGTTCTAGAATGCCTCCGTCGGGTGGGTCTCACTTTCTGCCCCTCCCGTCACAGGAAACCATCATGACAGAGTACCTGAACAGCGGGAATGTGGGAGGGGCAGCGAGCGGCGTGCGGGAGATGAAGGCTCCTAAGCACTTCCTGCCCGACATGCTGAGCAAGATGCTGCTGTGCTCCTTGGAGCGTTCAGACGAGGACAAGGAGCACACCAGCACGTTGGTGCATGCGCTCCGGGTCGAGGGCCTCATCTCGGGCGATAACTTCCTGCAGGTGAGTGTGGGCTTCTGTCTCGCCAGCTGGTAACAAGCTCTGGTTTGGGCTGGTCCTGTCCCCCGAATATATGGCATTGAGTATTTAGTCTCTGGCAGGTGGAAGCCCTTTTTCTATCTGCTCATCCAGTGGTTTTCAGTTAAATACTATGAATCGGTGGCACTTGGCCCGCCTTGCTTGTTTTAATATTTAGGTGTCGGCAGGTTTTGCAGTTTGTTGATTTCATTGAAATGAAAGCCTGAAGTGATTTTGTACAGATCTGTCACTTATTCTTAAACTTCCTACTGTTTATTACATTTCTAGGCCTTCCTCAATGTGCTGGATCAGTGTCCCAAGATAGAGGTGGATGTCCCCCTGGTGAAGTCCTACCTGGCCCAGTTCGCTGCTCGAGCCATCATCGCGGAGCTGATATCTTTGGCTGAGCTGGCCCACCCCCTGGAGAACGGCACCCACTTCCCGCTCTTCTTGCTCTGCCTGCAGCAGATGGCCAAGCTGAAGGACCGCGAGTGGCTGACCGACCTCTTCCAGCAAAGCAAGGTCAACATGCAGAAGATGCTGCCTGGTATGTCATTTCTAAAGGTCTCAGTCATTGGTTGGCTTAGATTACTTGGGTCCTCTCCTTGGATAGATGGCTTGGATTCTTCTAACAAATCATTACCTTCCCTCGACTGTGCAGAGATCGACCAGAACAAGGACCGCATGCTGGAGATCCTTGAGGGCAAGGGCCTCAGTTTCTTGTTCCCATTGCTGAAGCTGGAGAAGGAGCTACTTAAGCAGATCAAGGCGGACCCCTCCCCACAGGCCATCTACAAGTGGATCAAGGACAACATCTCGCCCAAGCTCCACACTGATAAGGGCTTTGTCAACATACTGATGACCAGGTATGGAGGACTGCCCTGTCTTATGGTGCCCAAGTTATGCCCTCAACCATTTGTCTAGTTAGTTCTGAGGTGCACCAGAGACCAACCAGCACCAGTTTTTGGGAGACATTCACCTCAGTATGGAAGTTAGACTCCACACAGCAGGAGATGTTTGCTGCCCAGTCTTGCCACTGTTCACTTACATTTCGTATTGAATGTTGGCAATTTGAGCCTCGACCTAAATCTTGGAATAATCATTAATTCGATTTCGTTCAGTTTTCTACAGTACATCTCTCATGAGATGTGCTTTTCTGGAGATGACCAGCTCTCCGCCCCCACGAAAGACCAGCTGGACCAGGAGAAGCAGTTGCTGCTCGCTTTTAAGCCTGTGATGCAGAAGTTCCTGCATGACCATGTAGATCTGCAGGTCAGCGCCTTGTACGCCCTGCAGGTGCACTGCAACGCCAGTGCATTTCCAAAAGGTGAGTTTGGGATCTGTGTGTGTGTGTGTGTGTGTGTGTGTGTGTGTGCACGTGGGGTGGTTTGCTCTTGGTAGCTGACCTTGCTGTCTTCCATCAAGGCATGCTCCTGCGCTACTTTGTCAACTTTTACGACATGGAGATAATCGAAGAAGAAGCCTTCCTTGCATGGAAAGAAGATATCACCCAAGAGTTCCCTGGAAAAGGAAAGGCCCTATTTCAGGTAAATGCAGGGGTGACTGACTGAACGATGTTGAAGGGTGTTCCATGGCATTTAATCAAAATAAAAAATTCATCCCGTCTTTGGAAGCTCCGTTTCAGCCTCTCACATTGACTTTTAATGTGTTTCCTTCTAGGTCAATCAGTGGCTAACCTGGCTTGAAACTGCTGAGGAAGAGGAGTCTGAGGAAGAGGCTGACTGAGGAGCCAGAGAAACCATCGCCCCCCCCCCCTTCCCCATATACCTAACCACTGCAAGAATTCATTCCGCTGTCAATATTTAAGTTCTTTTGCAGTTTCTTGCTCTTTTGGTTACTAAGTGCGAGACCTTGAGCGTAACTACATACCATCTGCTTCTAACACTTCAGAGTGGTGTTTGCGGCATGAAGCTACATCTGGTTGTGCTTGATCGGCTCTCTAGGCTTCGGCCGGCTGCTCACGCTCCCGTTAACCGAATGGCCACACTGTTAGTCATGCACTTTGCCGAGTGTGATCCTGAGGTCGTTGCAATATTCACCCATCCCGAATGACAAAGAACTCTATACTGTAATCATTGGTTTGCTACCGTAACAGTTTATCGCCTATTTTTTTTTTTCTACCTCTAATGCGATTTATTTTGTGATGGTTTTTAAAATCGTTATATTTAATCGGAAGACCTTAAGAATTCTGGGCAAAAGGTGCAGAAGTCTTTAATAAAACGTTTGGTTTACTTGCACCATGGCCTGAGTGTCAGACTTCAAATTAAGACCTTAAATTGCTTCTTGTGGCTCCTTCCAGCAGGCGAAGGAAGCAAAATCGCGCCACTTGTCATTTTTTGTCCCCCCCCCCCCCCCCCCAATGACCTGTATGCCAGACATTGTGATACTTGAATTTTCTTTTCTCCTCCCAGCATGTTCAGGGACTTGATCGGCATGTTCAGCATGTTGATCAGATGAGCGTAATGTGCATTTCTTTTTTTAAGTTTGTCTTTTTAATTGGTGAATAAAATTTAACTAGAGGAATGTGAATTGGTATTTTACTTCCCTAGCTGACATTGGGAAACCTAAAGTTTTTAACCCTTGTAAGTGAAACCCATTGGCGAGCAGTATTTAAATGTTGGAAGTTATGAATCATCCCTCTGATAAATGAAATGTTTTTCAGTAGGGTGGTCTTGTGTGGTTAAGTGCTAAAACCATGGTGTACCACTAAGTAAAGCTGAACACTTTGAATCACAGAAACCTGTCTCTGTCTCCAGCTGAATTGTGAACATGTCACTCTTGTACGTGTTGAATGTGACCATGCTAACCATTGCAGTAGAATGTTACTGCCATGAAAATCTAATAAATTTCCTCGGATACTCAAAGACCTCACATTCAGTTAATGGTAGTTTGTCTTTATTGATGGTGCCACAAGAGTATCTTGGAGAAAGGAGAAAGCAGGGTGTGCTCTGTGGAAATCCTGGGAAAAACACATGGAAAGCAGGTGCTATTTGTAGAAATATTCCACAGTCATTACAAATTCTAATCTTAGTTTTAAGTACCACTGCCTACACGTTGCTCTTTAACTATGACACCTTAAGACTACACCACTCTGTGTCCTATAACTGAGAGATGTTCACGCTGTTCCTTTCATCGGTCATCAGTAGGTAGCCAGAAGTATTCGACGACTCTCCGGCCACTCCGCCGTGGACCTGTGTCAGGTGCCTCTGGCCCCATTGGTGATAGCTCTGAGAAGTGGGCGGGGCCAAAACTGCTCCTAGCACTGGGTGCTGTCACTCGGTATATAGTCCTGATTGGAGGAAGGGCTGCTTGTTAGAAAATAGGCGGCGCTTCAATGGTGATTGGTAAATCGATCCTGAATGTAGTGTAGAGTGCATAATTTTTGTTAACTTTTAAATTGAAGGCAAGTCTATAACTGGTACTAGTTGATAGGCCCCAAACAATTATGGGTGATTGAGAAAACAAAATGTACGCATTAGACTTAAGAAAAATCTCATTTTTATTCAAGAAATATACTGTGCTGCACGGCTCTTCAAATCTGGACCTCGATTCCACATCCAGGCCTTGTTTTCAGTTCTCCCAGGTAGTTAGTTTAATAATCACTGATTCTGATTGGCCAGAGGCTTCACACCCAGCTCACAGGTAAAGGAAGGCTGGAAAACCAGCAGGGCTCGGACCTCGAGGACCGTGATTTAAATCACCCTGCTGTACAATATAATATTCCTTCTGTGGGCTATACTGGCATTAGCAGCATGGGAGTTACAGCATCCTCTGTAAGGCAGTGTAATGGGGCCTCACCTCTCCTGGGTCCTCTCCCCTGCATCCTCGCCTCCGGTATCAGCCGTGGAGATGTAGACAGGGTCCCCCTCCTGCAGGCAGGGTTAGGTAGGTCGGTGGTCAATCTGAAATCTCATGCTGAAGATGACTGCAATGCCCTGAACTGGAGTATGACTCCTGGGTGGACTCTTCCCGTTGTCCTAACCCTCCAGTGTAATATTCAGCTCAGCATGAGAGGCTCCCCCACCCAAAACACCCTCTGAACGTGGAGCATATACATATAGGGGCCGCCGAGCTCATCGGCATTCGGGCTCCAGCAGCCGGCTTCCTGCCCAGCACAAGGAGCCCAGGAGTTACCGTGAAGTTCCTGGGTGACCCATCAGGATTCTTCAAGATCTTGATCCGCTGGTCACTCTCCGTCATACACAGGAAGTAGCTTCTGATGTTTGCTTGACACTGACAAGAAGCGAAACATTAAAGGAGTTTGTGGGGGAGGGGGGGGGGTCATTTGTCCAAAAAAAAAATGCAGGTTTTCCTCCGGCCATTGTTATAGTCGTCTCTCTAACCAAGCCACTGACTTTCAGATGTATCTTTTTCACGTTTATCCAAAGATCGTGTCATAATATGACTGAAAGACATTCGTCATTGCTAGTGCTGGAAAATTAAGCTCAAGACCTGAAAATCAGGTGCTCTCCTCCGTTACCCTAATAG
Organism: Hyperopisus bebe; assembly: GCA_026777045.1. Taxonomy (NCBI): domain Eukaryota; kingdom Metazoa; phylum Chordata; class Actinopteri; order Osteoglossiformes; family Mormyridae; genus Hyperopisus; species Hyperopisus bebe. Next base: position 20,557,829 of record JAODJW010000019.1, read on the forward strand.
CCTTCAGACGGAATTCCTATCTGTAATGTTTGTACGTGCACATATCCAAGTACGGAGAAAGAGAAAACATTACAGTCCGAGACGATCCTGTGCATTACCCTGAAGATTAGCCGCTTCAGCCATGGCAATGCTGCCTCATGCCGATCACCCCTTCCTAGAAATAGGGGCCACTTACCGCCTTATTCTGTCTCTGTGAGCGTAGGTCCTCCTGGGCCTTCAGTGTGGCTGCCAGCGTCTGGTGCTTCTCCTTCCATCTCAGGCTCTTCTGTGCTTGTTCCCGCGCCTCCTGCTCTGCTAGCCGGCACTGGCGCTCCGCGCCCCTCCGCGCCTGGGACACACGCTCACAGACTTCCTCAGCTGCTAGAGCCTCACGGCGGGAGCTTGCCTCCCTGCGGGGCGGCGAGGAGAGAGTCACCCGCTCCCGGATGCTTCCGGAACTAAATAAACAGCTAATGAGTAGAGTCAGAAGATCATAACTACCTAGCTGGTTCGCAGAACATGTTGCTTCAGCATCTCCTAAATAACGGACATCTTTATTTATTATTTAGTGTAGTGAAAAATATCAGGGAAAAGTACATTTGCAACTCAATAGACTTGCACAACGCATTATGGACCTTCCAGTTCTGAGTGACTGTGTCATAATTCTATATGGCGAGAACTGTTGGGGGTGAAGCACAGAGTGGAAACAGAAACAGAAGTTCATGTAATAAACTTTGCAATGAGACAATAGAGCTGAAGAAGGTGTAACTGGACTTTTGGCAATGGGTTTAGGGCTTCTACCGCACTGGATGAACAGTCGCCGTATCCTAATGCTAGGTCCTTTTAATAAAAATTAATCCATTTCGGAGTAAAAATACATTTTAAATACCTGCCAGACAATCTCCCATGCTTATTTGTACAAAGTTTACGATGACTTAAAAATATGCTGCCTTCATAGCTTCAAAGACTGACCAAAAAACACAAAATCACCTGCCATCTATGATTTCAATATGCAAACATGCAATAACCTGTGATAAGACTGTCACATGTCACTCCTGCAATTTATCTTACCTTAAATAGTCTCATTAATTTGTTATCTTAGTAGTTTGAACACTTCTCTTATATATAATGTTTTCCTCACGATTGTGACTGCACCGACTTGGGCAGCCATTAACGTAATCTCTCTGTGACAATAAAAACCTTTGACTGTCTCAATAAATGACATCTGTTTCAGTGACAAAGGGACTCCTTGTCCCCCGAGGCGAAGGAATAACACTCTCCAGCATGTCAGTTCATTCTGCCTCAGCTGTATGCAATATAAACAGAGGATAAATGAACTGGCTTTAAATGCTGAATTATTCTGCCGGAGCTGGCGGTGAATGCAGCCAATCGGTGTTTTTCACAGCTAATGAAACAAAAGCGGAATTCAAGATGAGAACAGCGAAGCACAGTTCACTAATTTATCTACACACTTAAGTCACTGTGATAGATTTAATCTGTTAAAGCAGGGAGACACTGTAGGGTTTTTAAATGATGAACCCGGGATGTAGCTTGTCAGGGATGGATGAAGGCCATGAAGAAAACCTGCTCACTTCTCCCGGAGTTTCACGTTTTCTTCAGCGAGCAGCTTCTGGCTCATCCTCAGCTCCTTCTTCTCCTCCTCCAGGCCACGGTTCCCCTCCACGAGAACTTGCTTCTCAGAGGAGACCCTGTCCAGTTTCAATTTGGTCTCAAAGTAGTTCTTCTCCGTCTGGGCCAGAAGAAGTTGCATATCCATGTGCTAGATGGGACGACACAGGTTGGGAAACGGGCGTTGGGGAGCACGTCATGCCCCGTCCTTCTGTATGCTCAGAGAGTAAGTATGGAAAGGTCTCTCAGACGCATGCAGATCTCTCTGAACTGATGGGTTAAAGAGGAACATCACACGTCACGTGCAACATCATAATACGCTCTACACCAGGCTGCAGTGGAGAATTAATGGCTTCACAGAAAGCAGTAGAAGGTAATAAGTAAGTCAAGCAAAGGGCCGCATTATTCCAGCCACTGATTATTATTTGAGCTCTTACCAATCAGGCAAACTGTACATGTCAATCGGTGCCAAATAAAGGCTAGAATCCAGCTTCTTCCCACAGCCGCTGTCAGTCTCGCCCCCCGCCTCCATCCCCACCTCCCCCACACCTAATGTACAATAAGATCAATACCTCAGCTCAGTTTATGACTCATATATCTGAAGCTGACAGTAAAAGATATTTTGACTTTGGATCTAATTGCAATTCATTCTGCTATTCGCACCCCTTTGCTCTGTTGCACTAATACCATTTTGCTCTATATTTCTGGTTTCTGAAGCTAACATGAAGGGAACATCAGGGCGCCCAGGCTGATTAAAGCCCACCTGTCAGGCAGGAGCCAGCTACCCGCAGGGCTCACGTCTGCAGCCGCTTTGAGCGGCACGCTATTCAGATGTCGAAACAGCATTTTCCGTGACTCGCGGTTGCTGCAGGAGGGGTAGTTCTGCTGTCTGATAGCTGCAGGGTTTTACCCGTAATTACACTAACAAGGTAATTATTTAGATTGGCAGTCGTGTTGCCCAGAGTTTTGGCTGCCAGTCAGGTGGTATAAAAGCAGGCCTGTGGTTGGATGATCTTGCGGTGCAGCCATTATTGGCTTATTAGTTGTACAGCAGAGGTGAGATTGGCTTATTAGTTGTACAGAGAGTGTCAGTGCTTCAGTTTGTCAGAACGTCTGCAATTTCCTTCAAGGTTAATAAAATATCCAATCTAATTCCCACCCATCCATCCATCCATCCATCCAAGTTCGGCCATGACAGTGGTTCAGTACCCGGTTTTTCAGCTGCTGGTGCTCCTGCGCCACCTGCATCTTCTCAGCCAGCACCAACTCCCGGTCCTTCTGGATGTCCAGCAGTCTGGCCTCTGCCATCACCCGGGCCCTCTCTGCCTCACCGTGAGACACCTCTGCATCCTCTGCTGCCTTTGAGCACAGTGTCACCCTCTGCTGGCTGATGTGCAGCTTCTGCTTCAGCTGGAACGGGGCATTAGAGGGGTCACACTGGGACATCTCACATACATACTGTAGGGTGACCATATGACTTTTGTTTCTGGACTTATCTTCTGGGACCTAAGATTGGCTGAAATGTCTAGGATTTCGCTCTGTTTCAAGGTTAGATTTGCTTTCAGTGTGCAGATTTGTGTTGCTTTGAAACTTCTCTTTACGTCCTGCACCCAATGTCCTTTTTCAAAATATGGCCACCTTATACACACATATATTTGTATATGTTTTTTTAACACTTAAAGACTGTTAAATAGTGGGATATTAGGATAAAACAGAAAGGAAACCACCAGACAGCAGCAAAGAATTCTGGGTAAGGTAATCTGCCTGCCTATTCCACCATGGGTGTAAAATTTCATGTGATTGCCTCCCTTTATGAGTTCAGGGAACAACAGAAGAACTCACTGCCTTGTAAATTGGAACTTCTTTATATATTTTGGTACTTAGGTTGATATACTGAGTTCTGTCTTTAAAGCTGCAAAGTGCTTTGCAACAGCTTGCTTGTGCAGTGTAAGCTCTGATATCGATCCCTCTCCGTTGCTGGTGCATCTCACCAAAGCAGACATACTGTGCCCTGCTGCCCCCTGGGGGATGTTCAGCTCTTGGCCTGAGTGGTGGAGGACCTGGCAAGAAATTGCTGCCATCTAGTGGCCAAATAAAAATAATGAATCTAAATGTGTACAGAGTTTCATTTTCTCTACATTTGCAACAAAGCACATGGATCTGACCCCTGACCCAGATAAGGACTTAGAAGATGGATGTACGGATGGGTTTGAGAGCTCTGTAGTTGCATAAAAAAAACACCTAAAATCATCACCAAGCCTTGTGTACTAGAATAGGTCAGCTAGCAATTCCATTTTCAGGATAATTAATAAAAATTGTGAATTAGGCAGAATTCCTTTGAGAACGACCTGTAGGTGGCCCCAGGGGGAGCAGGAACCTGGAGGGCAGCCTGCAGTGTGTCCTTCCAAAATACAATATGGCTCCATTCACACACACACCCCCCGCCATAGTCAGACCTTTGTTTAATACTTATTAACTGTGTCCTCCTCAATATCAAACTCTCTCCTATGCCACCGGGTGGCACTGCGGATGGGCCGGAACGCACTGATAGTACTCCTCGTCAGCGCACCTCCTTGATCTGTCCCTGAAGTTCCTGGTTCAGGCTGCGCAGGTTCCTCATGGTCAGTTCGTTCTCCGTGCGCATCATTATACGCTCCATGTGGATCTCATTAGACAGGAACTTGTTCTCCTGCTTCAGGTCTTCGCATTCCTGGGGGCACATGAATTACTGCTCACCCTGCGGGTCCATGGCTAGCTGCTAATGCAAATGCTGACCCAGAGTTAGCTGCTAATGCCAAAGCTGGCCTACAGTTATCCGCTAACGCTGGCCTATAGTTATCCGCTAATGCTAACGCTGGCCTACAGTTATCCGCTAATGCTAACGCTGGCCTACAGTTATCCGCTAATGCTAACGCTGGCCTACAGTTATCTGCCAGTGCTAACGCTGGCCCACAGTTATCCGCTAATGCTAACGTTGGCCCACAGT
>JAODJW010000019.1:20589699-20604412 GCA_026777045.1 Hyperopisus bebe
TAGCAGAATCTAGAGCCTCTGAGAGACAAAGCACACCATTTCAGAAGATATCACTGCTGTACTAATTACTGACAGGGGAGCCGGAAATGAGGCCTTCACCCTAATGTACACAACAAACACAATTTCAGCTGTTAGGAGGGATCGGGGCTGCTTGGAAGATCTTCTCTGTGTCCTGATGGCATCTGTTGCTAGGAGATGGTTCTTTGTGGGACCAGGCAAGGAAGAGAAGCCTTAACCTCCACCTCCCATATCAGTGGCATTCTCCTTCTGACAGGGAGATGGGTGCCGCTCAAGGCCCCGTGTTATCAATTGAACCTCAATATCAATGGGTTGCTAAATTCCCAGTTCCACCCAAAGCATCTTAGAATTGCATCAGTTTACCCTGTTAAAAGTTAATTAAGTTAAAAGTGTCTTTCTTAAGGGTACCACAGCAGATCTCTCTTGGGAATCACCCTGGTGACCAGTTGCCTTCTGAGCTGCCTCCTGTGGTATCGTACAATCTATGTGGTATGTGACTCAATTGATAATGTCATTGGGCCCTTAAGTAAGGTCCATAATTCTGCATGCTGGCTGAACCCTGTGCTGTGTCCCCCCCCCCTCCCCCAAGCTTGCTCTCATCTGTCCATAGCGAAGGCAAAAAGATAGTTTTCCCATTGGGGCGAATAAAGCATCTCTATTCTAAGAAGAAGCTGAAGGCTCACCCAGGAGGTCTGATCTCATGGTAGCAGGTACCTGGCTGCAGGAAGAGTTCGTCAGAAAGTTCCTTATAAGTGCCCTAACCCGAACTCTCTTTCACGGGACGGCAGAATGCATTGGTGTGGGTCTCCCTCTACCCCCCTGCTGAGGGCCCACAGAGGCACACGGAAAGCAAAGTATACACAGAGCGCTGACAGCTTAAGCTGTGCAGGTTTATCATCGAGCCGCATCGGATACCAACCTCGACCTCTCTCTCTGTGAGCGGGGGGGAGCTGTAATGGAGAGAGAGAGAAAGCACATGGGGTTAAAGCTGTGCCACATTTCTGCAGTGCAAACAATGCTCCCCTCTGTGGCCCCCCCGTTTACATACTGCAGCCTGTCTGTGGAACAAATGCTGGGGAGGCCCTGGCTCCAATCCAAAGCAGTGTTTCCTAATCCGGGTCTTAGGAACCTACAGCCGGTCCACGTTTTTGCTCCCTCTGAGCTTCCTGTCTGACAGCGTACATTTTTGCTCCCTCTCACCTCCAGCAAAAATGTGGACTGGCTGTGGGTCCCCGAAGACTGAATTACGAAACACTGCAAATGAGGATTTTTACACTAGACAGCAGGTTAGCTAAGCTATGTTGCCTTGGCCAACGCTACTTTAGCTGTTTTACCCATATTCAGCCATTGACGCCGGCGAGTGTGTGGAGTAAAGCAGTTTATGTTGATTTCTTAGTAAAACAGTCGTTTTAGGAACTGCTAGAACTAGTATGCTTGCAGGTTAATCGCATTTGTTACTGCAACAATGATCGCCCCCTAGGTTTTCAGCAGAAAGTCCAGATTTTGAAATTTTCTATCCATAGTTTCCTTGACCCTTACAGCCATGTCAACGAAAGGTTGGCCCCTCCCACATTAACTCCGCCCACAACAAGGCCCCCCATCTACACCTGCCCGTCTGAGCCCGGTGCAGCTTCAGCTTTTGCAGCATCACGTCGGAGATGTTGGGCATGACCTCTGACCTCTGACCCTTGGACTCATTGTTTGTAGAAGCACCTAGGGGCACAAACACACAGGCCATTTGACCACGGGCAAGCATATAGTGACACCATATAGCAGATACCATGGAGGTTTGAGAAAGCTGGGTCACACTGTATTACGAAAGCAGAATCCACAGAAGTTAAATTACTCAAGTAGTTGACTGCATTGCACCATATGCAGCCATAAAATGAGCTACAAAATGAACATTGCTGTGATATCCAGTACATTCCTGCTACCTCAAACAGCATCCGCATATCCCATCCACGCCACCTATTGGTGTAAATTTAAACAGCAAGGCTAACGAGGTTACACTAAGGTACTCCAGCTTTGTGGCCTCGTCCAAAATCAAGAGAATCACCTCTTTCCAGCTCGGCTGTTTCACTCAGGTCTGGGAGCTTGGATCCTATGATGCTTTGGTGCCGGAGCAGCTTGTGCTCCTGAAAATGTGGTGTAGAAGGTCACATGATTCGGACCAACACAGGGTTGTCTTGTAAGACAAATTTGCTTGTTCTCCCGCCAGAGCCAGCATATGGGCAAAACCCACACATAGCACTTACACACCGGAGTGCATGTTAGCTTTGCTGGGCGCCTGGCAGGAGGTGGGTAGGCCTACCTCTCGCAGTCTGGCCAGCTTCTCAGTCTTCGCAGGCTGTACGGGCGTGAAAGGCGGCTCCTCTTCGAGCTCGGGGGAGGAGCCTGCCACATCCCAGGAGGCCGCACGCATCAGCGGCGGAAAGGCCTCCAGGGTCTTGATCTCAGCGGTGCAGGGTACCCTCATGGGGGCGCTGCGGGGCACCGGCTGGGCTGAACTTGTGGCAGAGGCCTCGCCTGGCCCTGTGCCATCCTTCTTGGCACCCCTTGAGGCCCCTTCTACTACATCAGTCTTCTTAGAGTCGCGGCCCATTCTCTGGGCAGCGCCGACCCCAGGCAGTTTGCTTCCCCCGGGGAGTAAGGGACTCAGTTGCTCAGGGTCCAGGCTCACGGGCCGCACCTCCTTCAGGGTCCGAGAGTCCTGCGGCGTCATTTGAATAACACGTCAGTACCAGATCTGGCACTGATATCTTTCTATACGTGTTGATTCAATCTTTCAAAGTAAATAAACTGTTAAGTCATTAGTCTAGAGGATCTGGTTAGCGTGGTCTTTTCTGAGGCACTGTCACTATTTTGAGGTGTTTGGGACCAGCAAGTTCAATCTAATTATCATTAATTTAATTCGTTTTTGAGCATTTCTGGCACCTGGCTGAAGGTATGTTTGATCCCATCGGAAAGGCAACAGCAAGACCCTTAACCAGGCCACAATGACAGGAAGGCAGACTGAGCCTTAGTGTGCTTGGATGTGACCTTTAAACATGACAATGGGGAACAAACTGCAGGCCAAGTCACAGAGACGCAAATACAGCAACAAAGATGAAGATTGGCAAGTCCTGACTATGTAAGACAAAACCCATCCGATGAACTCAATGTCACATGTTTCCGTTGGCAACAGTTTCTGCAGAACTCTCAGACCCTACACATCACTGGTAAAAGCAAACCTGAACGCTTGCAGATAAATGACCCCATGAATGGGATGTCCTCGGGTTCGAGGGACTTGTCAGCAGCTCTATTCTGCACAAACATCACCGCACGCCGCAATAACAGGATGCCAACGGGGGTCATTACCTGGACAACAGGGGAACTGACGTAATTTGCCTCGGCCATATCCGCTGCTGGAACTGCAGACAAAGCAGGAAAACATCACTGAGTCAGGACATCCCACGGTCAAGTGGAACGCCGGGTCATGCTCCCTGGGTCTGCCGGAGCGTGTCACGTCGTGTGCGAGGCAGGCCGACTTACCAGATGGCATGGCGCTGAGCGAGCTGCTTCTGGAAGGTGCCGGAGAAGAGTTGGGAGTGGGGCCAGTGCCTGCGGAGAACACCAGCGATTCGAGTTACGGTGCTGCGCCGGCTCATTTGGGTGCCGATGCCAGTTTGCCTGGCAGTTGTAGGCTGCAGGCCTTGTGGGCCCCTGTAATCCTGCACGCTATCAAAGCCTGTGATGAAGCTTGGCTCCGACATGACGGGACTTAGACCAACAGCCTCAGACATCAGTGATCTCACATCAAACCCTAATGAGGGGAAACGAGTCCACAGGCCAGAAACCCACCCTGCCCTCACCCCTTTTTCATGTCCTCTTCCCCCTGTCCCAAGTCACAGAAAGTTCACAGATAAGACCTGAATGCAAGCGACACACCTACCCGTATTTGGTCTCATTTGAATATTCCCTCTGCAGTCAGAGCCCATACATAGTTCAACGTGACTAGTATCTGTAACCAGATCTCTCTCACAACTCCCGTGTGCACAAGCAGCTAGGGTATGTACTATTTTGATGTTGTAATGTTTGACATAGAGTTGGCGTCGTTATAGAATAGTGTGGCCGCTTAGATTAGACATAGGTTAGATTGATTTCTGCATCCTTGTTGTACCATGATTGATGTATATTTTATATACTTTTTGAATAAACTCTGTTCCCCTAAACCCCCCTCTGTTCCTGGATATCTGACACTGCTAATTGCAGTACATTCCAGGGGAACAGTGCAGCATGAGCCCTAACCAGGTATGCACTGGACCGTGGGAAGAGCATAGCAACTTACCACCAGAAGACTCCAAAGACCTGACCATCGTCTGACTCGGATAAAATATAAAGAGTTTGATCGGCTATGGTATGTCGTGCCGCGATAAACTGCCTGCAACGATAAACTGCCATGTACCAATAAACTGCTGTGTAGTGATAAACTGCCATGTAGTGATAAACTGCCATGCAGCAATAAACTGCCATGCAGCAATAAACTACCATGTAATGATAAACTGCCATGCAGCAATAAACTGCCGTGTAGCAATAAACTGCCATGTAATGATAAACTGCCATGCAGCAATAAACTGCCATGTAATGATAAACTGCCATGCAGCAATATTCTGCAGTCAATGACACACAACAGTTTGCAGACACCCTGTGGTGAAACATTCGGTTAAACTGAACAGCTAAACCTGATTGGCCGGACAAGCTGGCACTGCGCTAATCTGTAGCCACCCTTCATCCCTGAATCAAGACCAAACAGTCAGATATTGTGTTTGTAGGTTTGATTTATCGGCCAAATGCTCCAGTGTAGCACTGCAACTCAGAACAAGCAAAGTTAGTCACAAGTAAGGAAAGCCTACAAGTAATCAGTGCAACCTAAATGTAGCATAGGGATCATAAATAAATAGATTCACATTTATTGTTTAATTAAAGTTGGAGTCAGATTTAATTAGGTTTTGCCTAACAGTGTACATAACATTCCAGGAGGACCTGGGAGGACCTACATACATTTAGAGCCTTTGGCTGTCCAGTTGCATTCTGATATTGCCCAGTAGGTGGCGCTCTACAGGTCAGCCTAAAAAAGCTTAAATACTGCACAAGGTAGTCTGAACAAATGGAGCAACCAGAGGCTGTAACTAGTAGGGGCTGGACACTATGTTAGGACACTGTGCCTGTGATCATAACTGGTTCAAATCTCAGGGCCAGCAGACCCATGCTGCCATTGGGCCCCTGAGCAAGGCCCTTAAGCCCCAGTTGCCCAGGGGCACTGCATACTGGCTGACTCTGCACTGTGACTCCCTCTCACTTATATGTGTGTCTCATGGGGAGCAAGATGGGATCAGCAAAAAGACAATTTCCCTACGGGGAGCATTAATAGCTATGGTTAAGTCTTTTCTCCCTTTTTATGATTTTGAGAAACTTACTCATGTTTTTATTTCTGGGCCTATACACTATTTTAATGCTTTATACACAGGAGTCAGTCAGGCAGTGCTCTCTCATCTCCAGCTTGTACAAAATGCTACTGCAAGATTATGACTAACACAAAGAAAAGAAATCACATCACACCGGGTCAAGCTGCTTTGCACTGACTTCCAGTGAATTTTAGGGTCAGGTATGAGGTTTTACTCTTTGCTTCAAAGCCTTCAGTGGGCTTGCCTTATATCGTCGATCTACTGCAAGTCTCTGTCAGAACCTTGACGTCTACTTCTGATCAGTTTCTTCTGGCAGTCCCATGGTCTCAGTTATAATCTAAGCGTGTCTTTGCAGTTACTGCTGTCAGTCCCACGGTCTTGATTATAATCTAAGAGTGACTGTGCCTTTGCAGTTGCTGTTCCCACTCTTTGAAGTAAATTTCCATTGATGATTGTATCAGCTCCTACAGTTGCTTATTTTTCATTTATTAACATTTGCAACTTGAATGTTTGTTTTAGATGCATGACATTATTAGATTGTATTTTATTGTTGGATCCTATGTACAGTGATCACAATAAATCTTATTTATTATTATTTTTTTCATAATTTATCATAGGATTTTATGTAAATGTCTACTTCCTGTGTCGTATTTTGGTAAACACTTAGTGTTTTTTAATGTGCTTTATACATAAGCTACCTTGACTTGACTTGAATAAAGTTTAACTGTTCCATTATCTAGAAACTCAGGTCTATGCTAGACTTGTACATGTCCCCATGACTGTCCTCTGAGAAGAATGTAAGCTCTGAAAGGTGCCCTCTCTGGATGGCTTTGGGGGCTGGGCTTACCTGTAGGGGAGTCTGAGATACTGGAGGTCGATCTTCTCCCTCTGCGCGTGAGGAAACGTTCGCTGACCTCCTTGGCCTCCAGCAACAGTTCCAGGTTCTTCCTCTTGTCCTCTTCAGAGAGCTGCATGTCAGGTAGCTGGTCCTTTACCAGGTCTAATAACTGGCCTTTGCCATCTGGGGATGATGCAGATGTACATGCCAATTGACAGATATCTGCAAATACCTTCTAATCACCAAATATGACAGCCTATGGACCTGGTCTCCTTAATTGCTTAACTGAACTATTTATAAAGAAAGTCATCTTTCAGACTTTAATCACGTAAATGTTAATATCTATGACCCAGTTGACCCAAATGAGATTTTGAATTGATCATCAGAAAATGAACAGCTCTTCACTTATAGATGACAAATCCAAGCTAAAATATTATATGCATGATTTTATTCTTCATCACCAGACCTACGATATAGCTGTAGGCCACTGCTATGAGCTGAGTCCAGACATAGTTGTGAATTAGTCTGTGCAGTTCAGGACAGAGCTGGAATACCATATAAAGATGTTTCCTTGAATCAGTAGTGTTTATTGTACCTACCAACTGTGGTGATGTAGTTTCCTGAAGAGGACTTGTGGGATATTCGTGGCCTGTGGGTTCTGCTGGAGGAAGGTAGCTCAATGTAAATTGACTTTTTTCTTCCACCCCCGGCAGAAACAGCTGAATTATATTAGCCATTTCTTATAGGCAGCTGACAGTAGAAAACACTGCAGATGCTATGACCTAAATCTAACCGAAATTGGGACTTGCTGAAAGCTAAGAAATTCAGACTCGAAGCATCTCTATTCTGGGATTTAACATGTGATGATTTCACTCTCAAGTAACATTCAAGAACTCAGGAAAAATTTAGTTACACGCTCATTTGTTCCTTGGCACAATTACAATTACCCATTGAATCACATCTTGCACCGTGCCAGCATCCTGAGAGGCGGTATGTTTGACCAGCTGCCTGATTTGTAGATGGCTGTTCTAAGCAGTGTTTAGGATTAATGACATTTCACTTATAAACAAGCTCTCCACCTCCTAACACATTGCAGGACTGAGCGGCATGAAACCAAACGCTACAGCTCTTACCTGGCCTGCTCTACTGCTCCAGGCTCTTGGCTGTATGCGGTACCCGGCCTTGACAAGGGTACAGAGGACCCTGACAGGGTTATGGTCACCACCTTGGTTTCAGGTCGGCAGTACTAGAGGAACACAAGCATATATCTTGGACGGTGCTGAAATCGTGGGCTTCTGGGTCTACCATGTGACTTCAAATCTCCACAGTGGAAGATTCCAGAAGAGTGCGTATACATAAAGCACTAGACTCCTTAGCCATGTGTGTATCTGCATGTGTGAAGGAATGTCATGAGCAGCCAGGTTCCTGCAGTCAGGGCTGGTGAGCCCATCAGGCAACGTAGACGGCCACCTACGGTGCCATCTTCTGGCAGGATGTTGACTTAGCGATTTCACTTTGTCTCAGTTGGGGGCGCTGGTGGTGAAGCTTTTCTAGGGCGCCACAGGGGTTTCGAGTGGCACTGCGTTATTTAATGGTCTTATGTATAATATCTGTGTTTATGCGTCTTACAGGGAGCGGCATGGTGGTGCGGTGGTTAGCGCTGTCGCCTCACACCTCGGGGACCTGGGGTCGGTTCTCCGCCTAAGTCACATGTGTGTGGAGTTTGCATGTTCTCCCCGTGTCGTCGTGGGGATTCCACCGGGTACTCCGGAATCCCCCCACAGTCCAAAGACATGCTGAGGCTGATTGGAGTTGCTAAATTGCCCGGAGGTGTGCATGTGTGAGTGACTGGTGTGTGAGTGTGCCCTGCGATGGGCTAGCCCCCCCCCATCCAGGGTTGTTCCCTGCCTCGTGCCCGTTGCTTCCGGGATATTCTCCGGACCCCCCACGACCCAGTAGGATGAGTGGTTTGGAAAATGGATGGATGTGTCTTACATATTTAGAGTCGAATAATTACATTTTTTACTGCGTCATTATCAACAATGCATCACACACGCAGCCAACATTGTGTGTCTCTGTATCTACATACAGCAGGCAGTGTGCTGGCGATCTCCCCAGCAGGGTCTTCGTCCGCTCCCAGGAGGGTAGACATGGTCCTGGGGGAGCAGACCCTGATTTACTGGTGGTGGTGGTAGTGGTGGGGTGGGGGCGATTGAGCAGCTTCTTCACAGGACTTTTGGATCGCCTTCCTCCACCTGGATAGGAGACAGGAAATTTGGCAGGAAAATTGGCCGGGGAGAGTAGGTGCCAGCGAATCGATCGGCCAGATTAACCGTTACATTGTCTCTGAAGCGGGGCCTCTGATTTTGCCAAATGGGGCCCCAGATTTTACCGTGGCACTAGCCTATAGCGTAGGATAGCCTATGGATTAATCGGCCGCAAATGATCAAGGTGGACAACAAATGGTCTGGGGCCTGGGTTCTTAGCCCTCTGACCAAACGGTGGTCTGCTTGTGCAAAGTAACTTTCGTGCTTCAATTACAGGATCAATTTATATAATGTAGAACATGCTTATTTGAACTGCCATTGAAAATATTAATTAATTAGCATTAGAAAATTAAAAAGCAATAAACAGCCTCCTTACAAAGACATTGTAACTCATTCACTGCCTTTGGGTTGGGAGTCCTTGCTAGCGTCTGGAAGGTTGTTGGTTCAAATCCTGTGACTGGTAGAGGGATCATGCCACTTGTGGCCCTTGAGAAAAGCTTTCAACCCAAGAAAATGCTCCATGGATGGCAGCCAAAGGCCTGACCCATTGTTCTCATCCCAAAATATCTGCATGTGCTTCATCGGAGAATGACATGTAGAGATCGAAATGTTATTGTACAATGACAAGGAATTCTACTCTAATAAAAGACAGACTCAACTAATTCAAGGTAAACAGTTGTAGCGTGGTAACAATTGTTTGGACTAATCTTAAAACATCCAGGCTTCTGTAAAAAAAACACAATGCCTTAATTCCTGCCGACATACTCTCTTCGGAATGAAGATGAAATTAATTTTACAAAATAAGGTTAACAGATGTGACAGATAATATTGCTTTGATGTGTGAGGCGCCACAAGGCTCTCTAAGTCCCTGAATGGTAACCACAAGCAGGCGTAGCTAGAAATTCTGCCCCCCCCAGTGGGCCACTTTGGGGCTCTTAGCACCTTACTGTATATATATATATATATATCTTGTACATATATAGTGACTGTACATACTCTCCCATTCTATTTATGCCTCAAATCTATTTTATTGTAAATGTACTGTGCATCTGCTAGCGTGTTCCAGACTAAATCTCATTGTACTTACAATGACAATAAAGCATCTATCTATATCTCTCTATCCTATAACGCGCTGGGCCCCCTGAATCCGCCAGGGTCTCCATGCCTCTGTGACACCCCTACCCACAAGCTTAAGCTTTCATTACCATGGGGAGTCTTACAGTAACTGCCATCTACACAACACATAACAGCTATTCTAGGAAGCTCATGTGAAGCTGTTTCTTGTTTCTACCACATTGTCACTGCATAGTACCTTTCAAGGAAGCAAACGGCCAAATTCACTCCTGTCATGCGTTATTAACCGAAGGCAGACCAAAATGGCTGGTTTTATCTTTCACCATCACTGTCAAATGCATTTCCACAGTAATTTGTGCATTCTCCAGTGATATTTCCTTAATTAAATTGTTACATTCAAAAGAAAATTTCAAAATTTCATCTGTTAACAGGTTATTACAGTGTTAGTAAGTGGGAGTAATCTGTACAGTAATTTGTCCATAATATACTACTACTATACTACTGCAAAGCGTACAGTTTTGGGTCTACTACTTAAAGTCATTTAGAGCAAATGCATTATACGTGTTGTGGCTTTTAGTTTAACATTGTCCCTGGTGTTGAGGAATACGAGTCTTTTCTCACGCTTGTCTGCTTTGGGTTTTTGTCACTTAAACTCCCCTACCGCTTATACCGCTATACTACTATACTACCATACTACTAACGAGCATAAGTAAGTCAGAAAAGTTGGCTGGACTGTGAGGTAGCGAACACAGGACCCTCTGGAATTGGACCCGGAGGCCGCTGGCTTCCATACGCTCCTCCGCCAAGCGCATTTTGAAGCATGGACTCACCGTCAGTGTGTCAGCAGGACTGAGAGCACATGGTCCGGCCCGGATCGGCTCAGGTCCCCGCTGCCTCCAACAGACAGCTGTCGCTGTGGCTGAACCTGCTAAATTCATGGTGTATAGAGACAGCAACCACATGAGAGGCAAGCCCACAGCATTTTGCAGCAGAGAACATCTTAAGATTCAGGAAGTTTAGGCTTTATGATGCTTTCCTGTGCCCATCTACACTGTCTGGTCAGGCTACCCCCCCTAACCAGAACTCCTGGTTAAGACTTAGGTTCTCACCCAACGCCATCCAGCAATATAAATATTTCTGCATAGCCTCCACAAAGACAAATCTTCATCGCATGAACAAACTTGCTCCCACGGTACAATTTAGCACACAGACACTTACTTTACACTTCTGCAAGGGCTCTTACGGGCTGGTCATGGGTGACATAGCTCCAGGCCACTGGTACCATCTGAGGCCCTCTTTACGGACCAAGAATCCTCCGGAGGACAGGTTCAGATCTGTTAAAGAACCAGTGGCAGATGCATGTGAAGTAGGAAGTCCCTACAACAGTCGTCTGGATGTTAAGGGCTTGTTTAGAGGAAGTAAGACACACAGATGGTGATGAATCATTAGCACACACAGTCCCACGTGTGCCCATCTTATCTGAGGGCTATAGTTGGCAGTATTAACAAGAATCTTGATTTTATAGAAGATGCAGAACTTTCCCTATTTTGTTATTTGAGAGACAAAAATAATGTCTTCGAACAAAAGCAATCATCTAATCTTTTATTGGTTAGACAACAGTTCCTGAAGAATCTGCACAGTCATGTGTCAGAAGTGATTCTACTGGTTACTACTACATGCTACTAGGGTCTGAAATAAATGTTTTATTGTTATTTACATTTATACTTGTGGGATAAAATTTTGTGCACTGGGACCAGGTGAAACACAAATGTAAGCACATTTTCTTGATGGACTCTTGATCTGGGTGCACCAGGTGGTCGAGTCATTTCAGTTGGTGAAGTTAACGACAGGAAAACATAAGCTTGTGCAAACAAGAAATCAGAGTGAGTTACATATTTATAAAAACCGTAAAACGTAACTGCAAAGCATTGCATAAACAACTTATCAGTTTGCAAAATTGGCTTTGGCCTCTTAATGCTGGCAATCTAGTGTAAGTAATACTTGGAGAACATTAAGGTCAAATGCAAAGGGTCTATGCACCCCCCCCCCCCCAGTTGTTATGGCCTAGAACTGCAGGTTGTATTTAAGTGGGAGGCCCTGTGGAATTATGGGTAGGCAAAATGTGTTCATCAAGTTTCTGGAAAATGTCTGCTGGGGCAACAGAAGCGCCCTCTCTGACATCATCACGATGTTCTGAAAAACCTAGTTCTTTTGTTTCCCCTGGCTGCTGTCAGATACTGTGCATTTTCCAATTTAGAAACGCACCTCCACATGACACACACACACACACACACACACACACACTAATAGGACCACTACTCTTGGCCTTAATGGCCAGCCTGCTATGCTACTCAGAGCTCTTTCTTGTTAATAATACACATGATTAACTCCATACTGGTTCACTGTTCTGCACAAATTAGAATGTTCCGGAAAAATAATGTCTAATAATGAAGACGCGTGAAGAAATTATTCTGTTGTGTGAATAAGAGAGAATAGCAGAGCGAGCGTATGAAGAATAATTATTGCAATCTTGACTTACTGGAACATTTGTGGTCAAATTGGCTTGCCTCTGGCAAGATGTGTTGAGTGAGAAAAAATTATTTTGTTCACAGCAGCTGAAAGCACGTTAAAATGTCACATTTCAAATCACTTGCATTCTGTTACAGGCTTATTTGGTTCTAGAATGGTCCATGCCAAACTGGTCCTCCCACAGAGCTTAGGAGCCAAACCCATGAGTGTACGCATCATGCATCACATGATCGCAGATGCCCATGTCCGTTCTGCAGCAAATTGAACCAGACTGCATTATGCTATATATGAGCATTTGGTAATACCAGTCTGTCGGAAGGGAAATATGTTAATATCTAAACCTATACACTTTTGATCACCAGTAAGGCTTTCAAGTTGCTTTTTTACAAAGGAAATAGACATAATATTTAAAAAAGGACTATTTTAGAACTATCACAACTATACATAAATTTGGGGAAGGACAAGGTTAAACATATAAATCGTATCCTTCATCCATCCTTCCATCCATCCATCCGTCCATCCATCATATACAGGTCCACAAAAAGCTTGGAGCCAATTCCCGAACACACAGGGCACCAGGCAGGAGAAATACTGAATAGAATTGTGATACTTCATTGAGCCGTGTGGGAAAAGTGTCCTTTCATCCATCATGCTCTGCATTAGACACACAGATGCATTTCCGCTGGAGAGCAAGCCTGAGCATAACAGTGCAGGGTCATCCAGTGTCCAGCGCTTGGGGGCATTCGGGGGTCAAGCGCTTTGCTCAGAGGCCCAGCAGCAGGAAATATACCATATAAACAATATAACTTCCTGAGATCCAGCAAATCATTTTCGTCTTCTGTAGAGGACATTACATTTTTTCTCATATCTTTCATACTATACATGCTACTCTTATATCCTGATTTTCCTTAAAGACGTCAGTTAGGGCTTTCAGATGACAGCAAACATGTGGGGGAATTTACCATCCCAACACTTAATTTATGTAAAAAAGAAATAAAAATTGAAAAGCCTTTTTTTGCCTTGGATCTCAGGAGGATATACGTGTGAGGTGTAGAACAACCATAAGATATGTGCTAAAATTCTTGAACCTTCCATATGGCAGACAAATCTACAGAGGGTGGAATGGGGTGACTTTATCAGCACCTTAGCTGTGTGATGAGTAGAGAGACCAAACTACTTACAAAAGCACCATCCTGCAGTCCAAAGAGAGCTGGGCCATTGCTTCTGGGTCCAAGCTCATATCCATCCGTCTTCTAACCGCTAATTCTGGTCAGTCTCGTGCGCAGTCTATATACCTTTCAATAACTACGTTTATGGGAGTGGGCCTCATCTCTGACATCGGCCTCAAAAAAATGCCTCAGCAGGTTGGCCTTCTGTGCCTGTGAGCGGTAGGTCGCTATTTCGAATCCTATGCTCAGCAGAATAGTCTTGGGTGAGGCCCTTAACTCGCAGGAAAATGCTCCACCGGTGCATGATCAATGATTGACCCCGTGCTCAGACCCTAAGCTTCACCTTCACCTCAATATGTCTGTTACATGCAAGCAGTTGGTTGCGAGCAGCTGCTGACAGACATGCCCAGGAGGACACCTGAGGGCAACCTTGACATAAATGGGGCTGAGTTTCCCCGGTCGTCGCGCTAAAAATCTCCATCCAAGCCTGGAGCCCCACTGGCTGGTGTGTCGCAGCATTGGCTGCCGAGAGGATGTAGCGACGGAGAGCAGGAAGGAAGCGAACGCGGTCAGCCGTCACAAAGGGACCAGGCCTGGTCCTGTCACGGCCTTGTGGATGATGTTCTCCAGGGAGCTCATCCAAGCAGATGATGCAATTTCACTACATAAACAAGCCTATATCCATGCAATGACATTTGAGGAGAGTAATTGAATTAGTTGTTTCCCGTGAACCATTGGTCAGCCTGAGGACCTCTCTCTGACCACAGCTATATTTAAAGAGGTCCTGTCTGGGACATCACATAGGGTGTTGCTCTCCAAGGAAAACAGACTGGAGAGGATGCTGAACCCCATGTTCTCCCCCTGGGGCCAGCTGCGGCCAGATGCCATCATGAGAACCGGACCACGTGTACGGTGTAAGAAAGTTCCGGAGCGCTGGATTTGTTTAAAGTTTTCACAGTAAGAACCAGCTCAGGGCAAGTGCTGCTGATACCAGACAAGATGAGAGGAGGGGAGGAGTGTGAGAATCAAGGCAGTGATGCTAAAGGGCGATTTTCTCAAGACTGTCATGCAGCGGGTCACCATGAATAGATACTGTGGGAAAGAGAGCAACTGCACAGGTTACCGCAATGGGCAAAGCGGCATGACCGACCTCAGGTATACATATTCATCCCACACATGCACTGGCAATGTGCTAAGGTTAACCGTGTTCAGGTTATCTGTGTTCAGGTTCACGGCTGTGAAAAAGAGTCCCATGACTCTGAATTAATGATGTAAAATTAATGCATGAGGGCATATGCAAAGTCACAGTGACCAAGATTGACAGAAGTTCCCTGACGCGGAGGCTCAGATGGGCAAACCGCACCACCCCCCCCC
>JAODJW010000019.1:20604512-20628944 GCA_026777045.1 Hyperopisus bebe
CCCCCCCCCCCCCCCCCCCCCCCCCGCCAGCGTTACGAACCCCCATGGGAGTGCAGCAGGCTACGGTAAGTAAGCGAGATGCACACTGACCTGGCTACAGAGCACGGCTGCCTGACACACGGTCCACCACACATCACCTCAGCTCAGGAAAGTCCAACAGATTCCTCCCTGGATTCAGAGAGTTTTCGGCTGAAGTCAGACTATCCTGGTTCCCTTATCCCCCCCCCCCCACACCATCCCCCACTCAGTTGGCCTCTCCCCCTGTCCCAAGAGCTTTTACCATTTAAGGGCAGTCATTCTCAGGTCCCTCTCACTGCCGCACTGAGTCGACTCTATCCTCCAAAACATCCTTTCTCCCCGGATGTTCTCCGTCACTCCCACCCTGTGACTCTTTCTGATCCTGAACACCAGCCTCCAGAAGGTGAGTCTGAAGTCGCTCTGGTTCAGCAGCAGGGAAGTACGAAGAGGGCGAAAGACGTCCTCAACTCCAGCTCCTCAGGAGAGGATCCATCATGGATCCTAAGCTCCTGTAGTTGTAAGCAGCCCCATCTGGTTTGGCTCCCCCAAGATCCAGACCAGCCCTTCAGAGGAGCAAGATCTCCATCAAGCGAGGGCCAAAAGGACACCCAATAGGCTGCTGCCATTAAGTAGCCCTCAGCAAAATACATGGACGTGAATTGCTCCGGTGAAATAAGTACCCAACTCCATAAATGGGAATAATTGCATGCTGCCTTGGATAAAACACGTCCCACAATTTTATCCATAACAAGGTGGACATAAAGTTTGTTTCCTGGGAGGATGAACTTTGCGACCCGCAACACTTCTGTCCGATCCAGGCTGCTCTACAGGACTGTGTCAGGAGCGTCACTCAGGGGGACATTGCGCCTTTAAAAGATTTCACTAGATTATGTCTGTTCACTCATGGCACATGCAGACAACATACATGCGAATTATAGATAAACCCACCTACCCAAACCAAAGGCTCCTTAGGTAAATAAATAAGGTACACACTTATATCTACAGTTTGTTCATAGCTGCAGGATTACTGAAGCAGAATGAGATACTGGAACCTGTATAGCACGAGATTTCAGAACGGCATCCCAGGTTCCAGTGAACCAAGCCTGCAACCGAGCAGCACAAACAAGGTGTCCTAAGAATCGCTGCATAATGAATCGTTGCCGTCCTCTTTTAGCATAAAACTGCTAAAGCCTTTAGCGATTCTTTTCCTACCTCCTGCACCTGCTCCCTCTTCTGCACCGAGTCCACCTGCTAAAAGGGAACATTAAAGAAAGCCAGGTGGGTCGTTTGCATCCACACCATCGGCCATGCAAATGAGGAGCCGGTGTCTATATTCACCCACGTGCGAAGCTCTTCAGATACCCGGCCCTCTGCACACACTTCAGGATGCTGGTGAAATCCCAGTCAGCTCCTCTCCATATCTAAGGGCAACAATAACCTGGCAACCGCCTCTATGAAGCACCTGTCCTTCAGCTGAAAGAAGATACTCTCGGAAGCCATTTTTGAATTGAGACAGTAATCTCACAAGACTGGGCCAGCAGGAGGCCGACTGTAGTGTCTAGCTTGCTCCAGCCAGTATGGCCATTACCATGCAAAAAATTACAGAAGCTTCCCAGAAAGTGTCACCTGCTTTATACACAAACTGCTTGATTCATAAATTAGGGCAGCTAATAAACAAATAAATCTTCCCATTTATTACATAGAAAAAATGTTCCACATCAGCTACAGTGCCCTCAGACAGATGCTGTTAGCTGGGTATCAATTTCTACATATTTTTTATTGATCACATGTACAGTGCCCTCTACAGTTATGGGTACCCTTGTAGAGAGAGGTTAGAATAGGTCAGAAAAGCATCCACCTTTTGGTGAAGTAGCTTCATCTCACACTGAAAAAAATAGAAAAATCTACCCTTTCATTGAAATAAATTTATTGAAAGAAAAACAAATCCTTTATCAAGAAATAATTATTTTCAACAAAAACACAGGTGCCACAACCATAGGTACCCCAGCCAGTATAACATGTATTTGCCAGTATAATATGCTTCTCCTATAACATTATATAAGGTTGTAGAATACAGAGCAGGGCATCCGAGACCATTGCTCTGTCCAGATCATCCAGGGTCCTAAGCCATCTTGTGCAATCTCCTCTTCAGCTCAGTCGACAGGTTTTCAGTGGCGTTCAGGTCAGGGGACTGAGGTGGCCATGGAAGAAGCTTGATTCTGCGGCCAGCTAACCATATTTGTGTTGATTTGGACATTTGCCTGCTGTCCTGCTGGAAGATCCAGTGATGGCCCAGTTTTAGTTTCCTGGCAGAAGCAGCCAGATTTTGATTAAAATGTACTGGTATTTCATGGAGTCCATAATGCTATGTAGCATAACAAGGCTTACAGGGCCTTTGGAGGAAAAACAGCCCCACAACATCACAGAACCAGTCACCATATTGTTCAATTAAAGTTCTTTTCATTATAGCCATCCTTCTTGTTTGCCAAAGCCACCTTGAATGTTTATTGCCAAAAAATTTTGTTTCATCAGACCAAAGAACATGGTTCCAGTCAAAGTTGTAGTAGCGTTTCGCAAACTCTAGGCACTTATGCTTGTGATCGAAACTGACAGGCAAGGCTTCTTTCTGGCGTACCTTCCAAATAATCTGTTAGCACAAAGAGGGTGTCTGATGATTTTTTCGGAGACATAGTAACCCCAAAATTTTACTTGATTTTGTAATTCACCAACAATGATCCTTGGGGAATTTTTGCTTCTCTTATGATTCTCCTCACTGTACGTGAAGGAAAAATAAACTTGGGTCCTCCTCCAGGCAGGTTTGTAACAGTTCCAGTTGTTGTCCACTTTTTCATAATTGTCCTAACAGTAGAAATGGGCATTTTAAGGCAAGTAGCTATTTTTTAATGCCCATTCCCTGACTTATGAAAGTCAACACACTTCTTCCCCATTTGGTCTGTGTGTTCTCTTATCTTTCCCATGTTGATGCATGACTAAGGGAATTTGGACTCTGTGTCGCCTTATGTTTGTACCCCAGTTAATCAGGAAGTCATGGATTACAGCTTGAATGATCCTAGGCAGTCCAATCAACTCAAAGATGTACAATTCACATGGGAAACATGCTTCAGTTACATTGTGTTCAGTATAATTTCCAAAGGTGCCAATAATTGAGGGACATATGTTTTTATTGAAAATAATTATTTCTTGATGAAGCATTTGTTTTTCTTTGTCCCTGGTGCTTCGTTCACAGCTGACAAACTCCAATGGTCAGGCCAGACAATGCTGATTTGATGGGAGATAAATTATGCAAATCATTCGGCCCTTTTCTGCAGGTGCACTGAAGTCAGCTCAGCAAACATGTGACTCTCCATTGTAACATGTGAAAAGAGTCAAGAGTTGTGAGTTTACTGTCATATGGACAGTAAACAGAAAGCTACTGTATACTATGCGCAAATCTCACTTTGCCTGTCCTTCCCACCACTGGTAAACACAAATCAAACACGAAACACAAATCACAGATACAAATTAAGGTACTTACAATAAAACAAACATAATTAAAATTATGACATTAAATACATAAACACAGTGCAATGTAAACGTATAGTGAAATGTAAACATAATGCAAAACTCCAGATATGTAGCTGGTAGTAAACAGTTTATACACGAGTATGTCGCTAAGAACTTAACACTGACCCCTACACAGCTAATGTAAGATTGGGATGTATTATAATATCTGCATTTGGCTGCCTTTCCATCGCAGGGTGGACGACCTGCAAAGAATTGTTGCATCTTATGGGGTACAAATTTGGCCATTGGACATGACATATTTGTTATGCAAATGTAGTGACGTCAGTGCGTTTTCAATTACGGGAGCGCGCTCTGCAGCCTAGTCGGGTGTAAAGCAAATGAGGAACCAACGACTTACTATTTTTATTCGACTCAGCAGAGTGAGGCGACAGTTACCGCTCGGCAGGAAACGTTCACATGCTCTGGGGGAGCCTGCTGACAGATGGCGAGGTTTAGGGATTCGTAATAAATAAGAAAAGCATGATAAATCTTCTGTTATACTGCAAATAAATAAATCAGAACATGACAAATTACCTTAAAAATGGACGCCATATTTTGGTAAAACTAATGTCTATTCAGCTTGAAAGGTATTTATTTAAGTGAAACAAGCATTCAAAATTTTGTAGATATAAGAATGAAAGAATGAATATATATATGGGTTTAAATACTGACCATTTTCCACATTATTTGCCTCATCCATTTATCAATGAGTTTCTAGCAGGTACGAGATACATAACCGCAAAACGCGATGATAAACATTAATTACCTGAGTTGAACAGTTTTGTACCAAATGCTGCCTCTAGATGGCTGCACAGTGTCACTACGCTCTCGCGGCAGAGGTGCAAATCTGTCCCGTCATACTTCCCGTTGTTCTGACTGCAGCCCGCGGTGATGGGTCTTTTGCAATAAACACCCAGTGAATGGCGCCTCTAAAGGTGAAAAATTAACACGAGCACTGTTACGACATTACATAAGAAACCAAATCCTACTGTAGCAACAGCAGCACCATTGTCAGATATCTCATTTGCAAGACACGTGAGTTCAAATTACATGAAAACCACAAGGAATTAATACTATTTGTATTGTATTAGGTTAGATGACAGCTTTCAAGAAAGCTGCAGTTTCTACTCACTGCCAGTCTCCACTGTTCACTGGCCTTGAGCATTCAAAAGCAAAAGAGTGAATATTAAATACTTAAAAATCGAGTATCATTCCAAAATTGTATAACTGCTCATTTTGTTGTGAAAAAATAATAATGTTCCCTTTTTACTGCTGCTGCAGCAGATTCCATAAAAGTTCAATTTCCATTACCCCCTATTATCAACTTACATAAAAAACTGAGACTAACGTTGATATTTGGAGGGTTCAGTTGGACCATTACCGGAAGACGCTTAGTCCAGAGGCTGGTTTGGGTTTTAATGTTAAATGTATAGTCAAGGTAAGTGAAACAAAATCAAAATATTAAGTACATAAGTCAAACATTTTCTGTTTTGGAGCACATTTGTCCATTTGTCTATACCCCTATAGCTAGCCATACTGCTTTACAAGTACAAATCGACTTCTGCATCATCTGTAAGGTACAGCATAGTTCGTTTAGGCAGCATCTCGCTTAAAAATGACTTGATCGATCAACTTAATTACACAGGACCGACCTGCAGGTGGCGCTGTGTGGCCGCGTCTGGAGCCGCAGACGTCATTAAAAGGCGACGGGGAAAGGGCTCCGGCTCGTGTTTTTGGCTGCACTATTTTGGTGTCCGGGGGGCGGGGCGGCACGGCACGGCACGGCACGGCACTGTTTTTTTTTTTATACTCCTCGAAGTGGTTCCGCACTATTCTGCGCGCCTTAAGACGCCTCCACCCGCCGCCGTTAAACATGACAGACGTGGCCGGTAAGACGCCGCGCCTGGCGGGGACGCGAGTGCCGTGTAGCTGCTCGACCCCCGGGATCACGGTCGGAGCCTGTGCGGTTCCGGGCGGTAGTGTACAGGGTCGGCGGGGCAGCCCCGGGTCGTGTGGAAACACCCCTAGCGGATGTGTGTGTGATTCCCGCTGTAGCTTTCCGCGGTTACACAGTGATTAATGCGTTTCATGGGTGGTTCACCTAACCGGCTGTGACTGTCTAACCAGGTAAGGTAACTACAGACACGACAAGGTGCGCTTTACAGGACCCCCCAGTTGCGGGTTGTACTCTGCAACCTGCTGTCCGTATTAGGAATCATTGTCTGAGTAGGAATTGTTCTGCCTGTGCGATAAATTCTTTTAAAAACAAGGTCTTATATGAGTCTTCCGATTAACGCCGTTTATGTCTCCCTCTTAGCGTGTGGGTCCCGGGGATAAACCGCAGCTGCCTGCCACAAATACCGCTTGCTTATAGAGCAACAAGCAAAAACCAGTTTATACCTGGATATGGGTTTATAAACCGCAGTTTTGCAAATCTCTGTAGAAGTAGTGGTTAAATCGGTAGTGGTCTCAGACTCCCTTAATTTCTCTTCAGGGTTTAGTAAAATATGCTTATCTAGGCACCTAAATGGTTCAAATCAACCACCACTATGGTGGAGTACACCTGGGAAAGGTAGCTGTTATTCAACACCAACATATCATCTTTCGAAATAAATGATTTCTGGTGCCTATTATTATTCTGGGATGTTATTGAATTGCTCTCTGTTCTGATGGAGCATGGGGAACATAGAACATGTATGTGGGCCAGCAACCCAACCTATTTGGTAAGTGCTGTTGGACCTAATAATCATCTTGGTTCAGACCTTTGTCTTTAATAACGGGGAGACTTTGAAAAGACTGCATCACCGTCACTGCACTGTTTCTCTGTTGTTCAGCTTAATCTAGAGGAGGGTGTGCCCCCTACTGACTAATGAACCCACTCCTGGGAGCAGCTTGGCTTTTGTATTACTTTTTGTAGAGAGCTGTGTCCGGCCCTGATTCGCAAACAAGCGAGTGTGATGCCATCCTGTGGTCATTAATACAGGGGATTAGGTGCACCAGTGCCATGTTTGTCCAGAATTATAATTGCAAATCTGTAGGTCAAGACGGACTGAGACCATCTGCGTCAGTGTTTAACAGTCTTGTTTGTGTGTGACCGTTTTCCCACAAGAAAGCTTATTTGTCTTTGCTTTAGGGACCCTGAGTGTTCTGAATGAAGCATACGTTTCCCAGGGTGCATTGCTCTGAGAAGTCCCCAGGATGGGCCAGGAAATCTCCAGCCAGACGCAGTCAGTCATCAACAGGCTTCCAGAAAAAGTGGCGAGGCATGTGGGTCTGGTGCGAGAAAGCGGCTACCTCAGCTATGAGGAATTCCTGGGCAGAGTCGCTGAACTTAACGAAGTGTAAGGGTGTTCAGCCATCCGGGTGGACTTCAAAAGCTTTGACATGGTTATGAAAAGAGTATGATGATAAACTTATAATAATACATTTTTGTACCTAATTGTACAGGTACAGATTCACACATTCCACACACGTGCATGCTGGATACATTTCTGAGATGAAAATCCACTGTTGTAAAACTGCTCTCCTTAAATGCTTTACATCCATGCATGGAGTGGAGGTGATGGTGCTTGGACGTCATGAAGATCTCTTCAAACGAGCTTTCGTTAACTGCCTGTTGAACCTCGTCTCCCTAGCACTGCCAAGCTGGCTGCTGGACAGCAGAAGCATCTGCTTTTCGAGGTTCAGCCTGGGTCTGACGCCTCAGCCCTGTGGAAGGTGTCTGTGAGGATAGTCTGCACCAAGGTGAGGAGGTGCTTAACCCAACGTTCACTGTCAGTATTTGCTAGTTGTTACTTGTTGTTTTCCACCAGTACACATTTTCTGGATTCGGAAGAACGTAGCCTTGTTTTGTTTTTTGAATCCTTTTGGCAAGATGTAGTACAAAGCACTTTGTTCTCAAGCATTTATGACCATGCATGATATAAAAAACAAAATGCACAAGCTTGTGAATCGATTCTTCATTTGGTAGCAGAGATTCCGGCTTAGAGTAGATGTGCAAACCTCTGGATCCGTTCAAGTTGACGCTTGTCTCCAGCTGTCAGCTGTGCTTACACATAGCCGTAAGCTGTCATCATCTGCTGAGACGCGTGTTGTGTTTTGCTGCCAGATCAACAAAGAGAACGGATTGGTGGAGGCGTCCCGCGTCATGAACCTGTACCAGTTTATCCAGCTGTATAAGGACATTACAGGTCAGGCGGCGGCTGTGATGACCACACAGGGTGACGCTGAGACCTCGTCCGGAGAGGCTGCCTCTGCAGACGCCTGCCAAGCCAGCATGTGGATGGGCAGGTCAGATCACCAACGGCTCCGTGTATCATAGTCCCAGGGTAACCGTTGTACTTGCTTTTTTGTGGCTGCTGAAGCATTGCCTGATGCTTGCCATGCGCTGTTCCCCTCGGGGACAGAGTGCACGAGCTGACGGAAGAGGAGGAGTGCTGTATCTGCATGGAGGGAAGGGCTGACCTCTCACTGCCTTGTGCGCACAGCTTCTGCCAGAAGTGCATCGACAAGTGGTGAGTGACAGGCTGTGGGCCAGGCAGCCCCCGGGGTTCAGAGACTCACACCATCGGCACATGGGGGCCTTTGGTCCAAACGGACCCCCAAGAAATGCCCACTAAGCTCAGGTGGTAAATGAAGAGATGACTTGTATTAAAGCAGGGCTATTCAAATCACAGTCTTCAAGGTCCGAGCACTGCTGATTTTCCAGCCTTCCTGTACCTGAGAGCTGGGTGTGAAGCCTCTGGCCAATCAGAATCAGTAATTATTACACTAACTGCCTGGAAGCACTGAAAACAAGACCTGGATTTGGAATCGAGGTCCAGATTTGAAGAGCCCTGTCTTATGGAGTGGTTCTGAATTCACAGTGTATTGAAAATGGGCTGGTTCTCACACCTTAGCCTGTTGTGAATGCCTTCTCTGCAGGTAATGGTAAAGGGCTGCCCCTTGTCCCCTCTGCAGGAGCGACCGCAGCCGGCACTGTCCAATCTGTCGCCTGCAGGTGGCCGGCGTTGGCGAATCCTGGGTCATGTCCGATGCCCCGACAGAGGAGGACATAGCCAATCACATCCTGCACTTGGCTGATGAGGCGGGTCAACCGCTCAGGCCATAAAGCCAACCATGGTGCCATAGTAACCTGGAAATGACCTTTGTAAAAGTTGTAGATATCTATAATTTAGTGTGATCTCCTACTGAATTAACTTGTCGATTCCCTGCTGTAGTGATTCACAAGAAATCGTGATATATTTATGTAGTTGCAGACTGATGTTCTGTTATGTGAATTCTGGATTTTGTAGTTACTGGACCAAAAACGAAACTGATCTTTGTATTACTTTGTGTTTCATATTCCATGAGGCATTAACATTTTTAAAGCACTACTGTTTGATAAGATAGTGGAGTAATTGGGAACAGCAGTGTTTGCTAAGAGATTAGCGTGTAATTAGACCATGGCCTTCATTCTGTGATTAATCTGTCTTTAATAGCCCTTTGGCGCTCCTATTGTACTGTGTGCGCAGGAAATAAGCTGAACCGCTAAAAACTCTATGAATGTGTAAAATTGTTCACTTGGGAATGAGTGCTAGCTATCTGCCGATGGTGTAAAGATGGCATCTGCAGTTTGTGGGATTAAGCTGTGTCTTGTGTTGCCTTTCTGTCTGGAGATTACAGGCTGTATTTCGATGGCAAGCAGCAGAATTTGATTTTTTTTTTTTTAAATAGTGCACTGCTTTTTATTATACATATTCTTTTAACCCTAACTGACGGATTAAGGATTTGTTTCTTAAAATTGCTTGTTTATGTGTGCTAATGGAAAAAAACAAAGCTTTGCATAACTTACTGGCTGAAATGAACTTCCTATTACCTTTAAATGTTACCCAATGGAAAATTGTGGTAAACTTACCATGCTGACAAATTTAACAGTTGCCTGTTTAGACACATCGTGTCAGAATTTGCATGTTTTCATGTTTTGCAGTGTTGGTTTTTAGTTAAGCGCCGATTCAGACAGACCCAGATCTGTGTTCAGATACAGTCCACTAAAAGTTTTAAATTGATTGATATGTGTTTCCTGTGCATGTTGTGTAATTCAAATTTATTAATGACACCAGTTAGCCAAACTATCTTCACCCTTAAGAACTTTAAATATGGTGTACATGTAATTTGTGTTGAAACATCAGTAACAATTAATCTGTGGTGTAAAGCAGTAATAATCCCAGAGTCCACCTGCTGACAAACTGAGTGAAATGGAAACATTCTCATTGGCTTGTTAGTTCTGGTTGCTCTTGAGCCTTGGAGGACAGGCATTGCCCATATGTGGCCACCAGATGGAGCTGATGGCATTTCAACACTGCTTCCGGACATTGTTTGAATTAAGTTCTTCACAATGTGTTCACAAGGTTTTAGTCCCCTCCCCCCCTTTACAGCACTTTAAATAAACTGCATAGAACTGAAGAACAAATCTGAAAATGTATTACTTTCCTCAGAAGTTAAATCTAAAATATTAATACTTCACATTGTTCTTTGTACCAATATATTTTTCCTCATTCTCAGACTGGTCTCAGAATAATATTCAGTCTGTTATTTAATTGGCTGGATTCTACTTGTTTACTAAAAGATGCAGATACAATCTGCTTCCCAGGCGAAAGACTGAAACAAGTTACACACCAAATATTTTCCACCTGTTGACAGAAACATGGGCCAGTATGTGCTGAACATGACCTATGTTGAGAAATGTACATTTCTTTATCTATGAAGGCGGACTGACTCCGTGAAGTTGTAGGAAGAGCCGGTCCTGGATGTGCCTGGTGTGCGATTTTTTTTTTATTTATCCACAATATCTGACAACTAAAAACAGAAGAAAGTATTACATGTTACTCACAGTGAATTATCAGTTCTTGGCTGGCATTCACAGTAGGCGATTTGCTTTTTTGTGGAATATCAAACCTTAAAAAAGAAAAGTGCTTACAGAAACAGAAGGGACCTTACGTCAAAATGAAATCTCACGCAAAAGGACAGAGTGTAAGGTGAGTCCTTGTTTTGGAGTGTGTCTGTGTCACACTCCTCTAGGTGGAGGCTGGGGTCATGGAAGTGGCCTTCACAGCATCCACCAGCAGACTGAGCTCGTTACACAGCGTCTCGTGGCGGTACGCCACGCGGATCTGTGCCACGTTGGTGAGCCTGATGTCATTCCCCTCTGGCCCGTCATCCAGGTAGTTCATGCCCAGGAAGCGCTGCTTCTCCTGCGGGAGACGAGTATGGGAAAGTGGAGATTAGCCCCGAATTCAGGCCCTTGGCCACTATTGAGCAAACAATGTCAATTTCAGTACCTTAAGGTCTGCCATTCATAGGTGGGACCAATGGGACTGGCAATGTATACCCAACGAAGAAAGCCTATATTAGGGTATACCCAAAGAAGAAAGCATGCATCGGAGTATGCCCAAAGCAGAGAGAGTATGCTAAAGTATACCCAAAAAAGAAAGCATACATCAGAGTATGCCTAAAGCAGGAAATGTATGTTGGAGTATGTCAAAAGCAGAAAGCGCACATTGGAGTATATCCGAAGAGGAAAATGTATGCTAGAGTACTCCTGATGTAGAAAGCACACAAGACAGGGCATACCCAAAGCAGAACAAACGATTACAAAAGAAGCAACTGGAAAACAGGAAGTGCTTGGTAAATACCCTTACCAAGCAGATTACGCAGAACTGCAAAAAAACAGGAAGCCTAGTAAACAATCATTTTAGAGCATTATAAAGGGCGTGGGTATATTGGGGGGGGTATATTCACCACATTGTGGAAACAATGTTACTATTTAGCTTGTGTGGGTCCCCACAACATAAACCTCAATTTTTATAAAAATCTATGAATGCAATCAAAAAACTAAAATAACCAAATGTCTTGTATATTTGGTTATTTATAGTCATGGTTAGGGCTGGGAAAGGGCTACTGTTATGATTGATAGGGGTAATGTTATGCCCATAGAAATGAATGGAATGTATGAACTCTATGTGTGTGTGGTCCAGATATACCTTACCTTGTGGGGACCAAATGTCCCCACAATGTGATGAATACCCAGTATATGAATACCAGTTTGCCGGTTTCCATAAGGGAAAACTCAATTTCCTAAAATTCTGTGACTGCAATAAAAAAAATGAAAAATGCATAAATTCTAGTATTTTGTTTGGTTACTTATGATTAAGGTTGTCATAGTTAGCATTAGCATTTTTCTCATAGAAATGAACGAGCGGTCCCCACAAAGATATGATTACAGGTCTGTATGTGTGTGATTTCTGTGGTACTGTTGTGCGTTTCCCAAAGGTCCAGACTGTGTAGGAGTTATTTTGGAAAATGATGGGAGCTGAATCGGCATGTGGCATCCGCACCGTCACATGCCGGACAAAGCGGTTTACTTCCAGTGACGGCAGTGTGTGATCCGGATGGCTGCATGTTTTAACATGTCTGCACTGGGTAATAAAAAGTACCGTCTACAGCATTATGCCCATCGCCAAGGCCCACATGTACAAAGTTTGTGCTCCCAGGACAAGAGCTTGATGTAACAAGCAGAAAGTTAAAAGACAAGGTCCGCAAAACATTTATGGTTGCTTTTTCACATATTTTTGTTTTATATGAGTTGTTATTCTTAAGGTCTCAGCAGTTTTCCAGAAACATTCACTACTGCCAGTACTAATGACTCTGGCGACACTGCAGCTGATACCCTTTTTCTGGTATTCATACAGATGTTACGCATTTGTGAATGTATGACGGTATCCCTGTTTTACCGCCGCAGGCCCAAAACTCCTCTTGCTAGGCATGAAGAAACTGTGCCTGAACACGCCCGCAGAACATACTATGTGCCTCTGTATGCATGTGTCTCTTCACTGCAATAATCTTCTGCATACCAGTGGAAGTGATGAATTCATCTATGTAGTGATTATCCCTCTCTGAGCTTATTGAGAACAGGATAACAGGGCTGAATAATGATCACAACTTTATTATAAATGGCAAAAGAGTGCTTAAATATTGTATTTCATGCTTGGTTCAAATTAGCTGCAGTTTTATTTTGTTTTCCTGTTTTGTTGATTGTGCATAGCCCTTCTTTCCCCCATTAGATATTACACCTAATTCTTATGGGTTCGTGTACCCTAGTGCTGCGGTCCTGCCATGATACAGCATGATAATCATGTAGTTTTGTCGTGGCTTGTGCAGGGATTTTTGCCGTTTACCTCGTGGGAGAGGCCGCTCTGCAGGACGCTGTTTCTGGCGATTTCGCACGCGTCACAGGTGCTCAGCTTCCACAGCTGAGCTGCAATAGCATATTCCTCCATCAGCGCCTCCTGCAGGAGGGACAGTGACATTACACTTGGCTGCTGCGCGCGCATGCGGTACCACATCCCAGCCTCTTTGCAGTGCTGCGTAATAAGCTTGTTCAGTGTGAAGGACCACTGCGTCGAGTCTCACAGTCATGAATGAAGGCTGTTCGATCAGTGAGAAGAGTCACAACGGACCGACCACATGGGAGTAGTGCTCACCTTGGTGTAATGGAATTGCATGGGGTCATCTGTTGAGAGGGAGACACAGAGCCCCTTGTGGTGGAACTCCTTCAGCGGGTTTTTGGAGTACTCCAGGAAGAGACTGTTGTTGCTCAGTGGAGACATTGCGATAGGGACCTGGGCCAGATAGTACAGGTACTGCAGCACAGGACTCTGGGAGCAGAGGAACACGTAGCCGTTACATATGTGGCGCAGTAACAAAGCCTGCTCGTTGTGCTGTGGATCTGCTAAGAAAGGTTCTTAACCAGGACTGTAGGGTTGTATAAAACCAAACTGGAAGGCCGTTAATCGTGTAGTTGTCATAGATAATGCTAATCAGCTATATAACACCAGTAAGGACATGTGCACCTATGTTTTGGTTTTGTGTGAAACGCCCTATTTGAATGTCACCTTGTTGCTAGGTTACGAACGGACCATATCTGCATTCACTGCCGCAGAGCTGCCTGTATGGGCTGCTTAGCTTTGTACAGATAAACTGATAAGCATAATCTAACTGCCACAACAGACCAGCATATATTACTGCTCCGTCACTCAGTCACTTTGCCGGATCTACTTTTTCAGGTGCCCTAGGCAGAGGCAGGCCTGTTGCCAGAAATTCATTTCACTGATGGGGGGGGCGGGGGGGTAGATTTTGTAATTTTTGAATTACAAAATTTTTGAAATTTTGTAGTTTTCCTGTGCCTAGATCTGGCCCTGACAGTGGCATGTAGACAGTCGGCTCTGCAAATGTTCATTTAATCAGTGTTTATGAGGAAGGTGGGAGATGAAAAGTCTGACAGCCTGGGGGAAAAAAACTGTTGGGGGGGGGGGTGAACAGGCTGTTTGACAGGTGAGATGGGTCATGTGTGATTAACTGGGCTATGCTGCTGCATCACTTGTTGTAGATGTTAGTGAGGGTAAGTAAGAAGGTTCCTATGATCTTTTCTGCTCTTCTCACTAGTTGCTTCAGGAACTTGAGTCACATGACACATTAAATAGGATGTGATCTGGGCCAGACAGATTGCGCTGGAATGATAGGTGTTTCAGTGCTGGTCTGCAGTGTCTCTTTTCCACCAACGCAGTGCCGGAGCTAGTGCCAGGCTTTTTCCCCAATCTGGAACTGGTTCTGTGAATTCCCACTGCTAAAAACTGGCCTTGGGGCAGAAATAAAACAGTTCCAGGATGGCAACACAAAAATGCTGGTCTCAGAATTTGGAACCGTAACGTCAGAGAAAGCAGGACAGGCTATCATGTCTAAATCTACTGCATACCCGGAAAATTCAATCCATAACTGATATAGTTTTGTCTAATATTGCCGCTGCTGGGAGTGAAACAATTTGCCAGCTTATTAACGGAATGATGTTACATCTTTTTTTTTTTATTCTGTGGAAAATGAAAGATCAATCTGCTGGCCAGATTTAATAATAAATTATAAACATGTTGCAGGTCGAATAAATTGCGACACTTGAGTGGCGAAGAGATCATGAGGCGGACAGCAAAGTTCAGTTTTTAGCAGACTTTTATCGCATAATCCTTAAAAGGACAGCGGTAAAACAACGAGCGAGATGGGGGAGTTTTACAAAGACAAAGGTAGATATAGGGATTCAGACAGAGCACAAGGCATACTCTGAAAACTCTGAGAAATAATGGCCCATTTACTTTGGTAAAATGTAAAATCCGAAACAGTTCGAAATAAAACGGAATTCATATGAGCCTTCACTTTACTCTCATTTCATAACATTTGTATTCTGTTCTTTAATGAAACCAGTGGAAACGCAGGCAGGTTCTCAAAACCGGCACCGGCACTGGCTCCGTATTGGTGGAAACAAAGTAAAGGAGGCACATACCTGCTTCAGATTGAGGCCGTGGGAGATGTTGTCGGCGGTGAGGAAGGCGGACACCAGATGGGTGATGGAGCCAGCCTCACCACAGTGTGGACGGAACTGGAAGGTGTTGAGACCTCTCTCCCTACAAGAGGAATGGGCCTGTTTTAGTCTGAATTCCCATTACCCAGCAACAGGTGTGTGGAGCACCGTTTTGGTGTGAAAGATTTTAAAGCAAATCACACAAGCATGACTCTGATCAGTATTAGTTCCTCATGAAAGTCTGTGACCAATAGATGTTTGTAAGGATGGGCAGAGCCTGCAAGCAGCAACCACTTACTTTCGGAGGTTGTTGAGCACCATGATGTTGGCATACATATGGTAAAGGTAGTAGCTGTAGGGTGGATTTTCCTCCATGGTCCAGTTCTCTGGCTTTGGACTGTTATAGGAGAATACATGGTCACTGTGCTTGGATTCATCATCCACGCTGTCAAAGCCCGTGACCTACAGTTGGACAGCAAAAGATAGGAGAGCTGTTATGCTGCTTTGAAACAGAAAGTCTGAATGATACCATTCATCTTCCCTTTAAAAAAAAAAAAAACTATGATAGTTTAGGTTTGGGTGTGAGAACATAGGCGAGTTCATCCATCTTCTTCATCTCCTTCACTAGCAGAGTCGGGGAGATTTTTTTAGCACATTTTTTTAAACTCACGTATTTCAAAAAGACGTGAAGCTCCTTGTGCTGATGAGGGTCCACCGTAGCCTCAAACAGGGGCAAGAAGATGTTCTCCAGCATCTTTGCGAAGTTCGGTATTAAATTCTTTGCTCTGAAAATGTCACTGTCAAAGAAATCTGGGTGTGACAATTGTAAGCAGCACTGACCGAGGCCTACGTAGCACCCTGGTCAAGTTTTACCACCAGCTCCTCCCATCCAAGACAAAGTGAAATTCCCCCCCCCCAGAAATAGGTGCCCTCGGCAGCCGCCTATATCTCCGAATGAGTTGACTGGCATTTCCATCAAGTTCTCTGTACCTGTTCTCTGGAACCAAACTACTTACTATATCCTGGGCACCTGGATGATCCAGCGCATGTTAGGAGAGTACATCTTCTGCAGGATGAACCAGCGGGACAGGCTCTGCCACTCGCTAGGAGAGCGCCCGTAGATGGACAGACGGGGCTCTGCATAGTGGTACCTGCTCTCCTCCAGGTCACGGGCCACTTCCTGTCGTGGAAGGGGTCAAAGGTCAAATCATGCCAGGATGACAGTGTGGGTAGCAGGTATGCAAGGAGCTGAAGCATAACCATGTGGTCGGATTAACACTAAAGTCTGCAACTGTTGAACTACCACTGGTAAACGTACAGTACACGAGTAATCTGCAAATGGCTTGGGATCTCCTTCAAAGCAAATTCTTGGCTTTGAAAATACTATTCAACTCTCTCAAACAGCAAGTCCCACTCCCACAAACGGACAATGGGAAATTATTTACATGAAGTCGGCCCATAAAAACTGACCGATCCAATAGTTGCGCTGTTAGCATGTTGAATTTCTGGCTCTCGCGCTTAAAGACTGGGCTTGTGACCTTGTGGCATCTTATACTAACTACAACGGTACCTTAATCATGCGGGCAAAGTATTCCCCATTCATGTAGTTGTCGGTCTTCAAGTAGATCTCTCGCAGCTCACTGGCTCCCACAGGGTTGTATTTACAGTTGAACTTGTCAAACCGATGAAATGTTTGTCTACCCTGGAAGCAGAGAAGGAAGACGGAGGGAACTATGACCCAATATGGCCACTTGAAAGTGAAGGAAAACACAGAGCTTGCTGTTTATAACATGAGCAACTATGCCAAATGTGCAGCAAAAATAAAAACGGTAAAACTTTACTTAAAGCAGTCATCATTATACTTTTTGAAGATACCTTCAAAATTCATAAAGTGTTATAAGCATGGCTATAACTATTCATAAAAAGACATAACGTAATGTTTACTATGCATTAAAAATTCTTTATGAAGCTCTCATCAATAATGCACTATAGTTACCTTCATAATACATTATAATGGTCAGTATGACAATTAAGGATGCTTTGTACTGCATTGTGAAGGTGTTTGTAGTGCATTATAGATGACAGCTTCATAGAGCATTCATAATGCATAATGAACATGGTTATAATGTGTTATTCCTTTTTATAAAGGTTTATAGCTGTTTTTATAATTCATTATGAAGGTATCTATAATGCACTATACACAACTGCTTTAACAGTTTGCAACCCCACCCATTCATTTATGTTCATTGTAGTGGACATGTTGTTTTTGCATCTATCTTTTCACTGATGTAAGGAAACGTATTTATTCCTGTTGTACACTAAAGAGGACATGCTGTGAAATAAAATTAAAAATAAATTTGAAAAAAATCTAAATTGTAAGATGTTTTATTTCCTCCAAAGACAAATAACCTATAATTGAAGGACACTTTTTTCCTTGGGTCTCAGGAGGATATGTAAAGTTTTACCAAAAAAGTCTGATAGTGATCAGGCATTTGTACTCACAGCATGAACGTCGAGGGAGTCCACTGTGAGGTCGTAGGCCTGCATTTTCAGATTGTCAAAGACCTCCTTGAGGGTCAGCTTCTTGCCCCCTTTCTCCAGAACCACGCGGTCCTTCTCGTCCTGAAAGGTGGTCTGGATGAAGTTCAGCAGGTGCTTCTGGTTCATGCAAGCAGCGGCATGGATGTGGGTGTCCACCTGGGAGTTTCCGACACCGTTTGCAGGTCAGTAGGATGGCGTGATAAAACTAGAACCAGTGTTCCAAACCAGAGAGGTTGTAAATGTAATTACAATCTACTTTTGAATCTTTCAGTTGGATCTCATTGGGCTTTCACTATCAACAAGTCTCTGTGTGCACTGAACTCTGCGTTTCTGAGGTATTTTACACCGACCTTCCTCACGTTGTAGAAGTCCCTGTGCGGCACAAGTTTCAGCTCCTTCAGCTCAGCGATTTCATTCAGCATCTCGTGCAGGTAGAATTTTGAGCTCAGAAAATTCAGGCGTTTGTGGCAGAAGGTCTTACTGCAAGCAGATACAGTGGAGACAAACGTATCACCTCCTCACATTTGCTACTTATTTCGCTGCGACCTTCTGTACAGAGCAGCAACTGCATTAGTGGGCTTAAGACTGCAGCTTCAAGGTCCGTGTGCTGGAGAGATGGGATCCCATTCAGTAAGATTCTACCTATGAATCAGAGCAA
This sequence comes from Hyperopisus bebe, assembly GCA_026777045.1. Taxonomy (NCBI): domain Eukaryota; kingdom Metazoa; phylum Chordata; class Actinopteri; order Osteoglossiformes; family Mormyridae; genus Hyperopisus; species Hyperopisus bebe. The sequence goes on from JAODJW010000019.1 coordinate 20,622,680, forward strand.
GAGTAACCATACACCATGTCAGGCTGTGTATCTGCTTAACGGACCATTTTTTCTTTATGATAGAACCCAGGATGGAGCGCCAACCCATTACAGGGCACACTCACACACCAGTCACTAACACAACCACACCTATGGGCAATTTGGTAACACCAACTCACCTCACCGTGTTTTTGGACCATGTGAGGAGACCAGACTACTCGGAGGAAACCCCAAGACAACATGGGGAGAACATGGAAACTCCACACACAAGGAACCCCAGCAGAAACTTGAACCCAGGTCCTAGAGGTGTGAGGTAATAGTGCTAACCACTGCACCACCATGCTGCCCAGTTTGATGATTGTATACATTTTCACAAGCGTTCACGCGACTCACATGGGCCCATCGGCAATCATGGAGAGCACCTGGCTCATGTCGAGGACAAAGGTCTGGAGGTCAGGATAGGGCAGGCAGCGGGGCTGGCCTTGCTTCAAGTCATCCGCATTCTCGTACACCTGCACCACACCATCCTGCAGGCGCAATTTGTAGTGCAGGTCCTCTGGGATACCCTCCATGCTGTATGGGTCTTCTCCTTCACTAAGAGAGGTGTAGGTGTCTGCGAAGGACACACAGCAAAACAATATGGTGACAGTGCACAGTCACATGTCACCCAGTGATGTCATGTATATGGGTGCTGTGGTCACACGTGGTGAGTTTCATTCTGGCCAGGCACCTGGCAGGACCTCGTCCTCCACTGTCCAGGTCTTGCTGTCTGCGCTGCATAAGAACTTGGCAATGATCCTGGGAAAGCGGTGATAGGCCAGTTTGGAATACTTCTCCCGGATTTTCAGCGCCTTCAACAGGCCCTGGGCGGCCTGCTCGTAATCTTCCACCGTGGTCTGGGGAGGGGGGCAAAAGGGGTATCTCCTTCATTTACACCTATGTTTTAGCACCATGACTCAGTGAGGGATTATCTATTGGGTTAGGAGGTTGCAACTGCAGTGAAACGTTTAGACTGTGTCTGTCTGCCAGTTCTGGGACTTGACCACATCTGGGTGGAATGGAACCCATAAACCTAATGTGAATATGACACAGAACTGGTATTAAACCTAATCAGATGTCCCAAATAATATAGCTTGTTGATACAGTACAGCTTGTTCAGCAGAAATTGAACAAAACTGGAAAATGAATGACTTGGGGATGAGTAATAGTGAGAGTATGAGAGTAATAGTGAGAGTACAGGTGACTATGCATAAAGCATACTGATTTATAGTTACGGCCCTATTCCTCTGGAGATCTGGGGAAACATGTAACTTGGTTGAAGGGATATGCAGGGATAACGAGGTATGGGTATATTGTAGTGTTTCCCAATCCGGTCCTTGGGCACCCACAGTAGTCCATGTTTTTGGGAAAATGTGGACTGTCTCACAAGGAGGTGGGAGGGAGCAAAAATGTGGACTGTCTCATATGGAGCTGGGAGGGAGCAAAAATGTGGACTGTCTCACATGGAGCTGGGAGGGAGCAAAAATGTGGACTGTCTCACATGGAGCTGGGAGGTAGCAAAAATGTGGACTGTCTCACAAGGAGCTGGGAGGGAGCAAAAACGTGGACTGCTTGTGTGTCTCAGAGGACCGGATTGGGAAACAAAGGTGTGGCAGGTTGGGGTGCTCTTTACCCCAGCACAGTAGTCCCCACTGATGGTGACCCTCTGGTACTCTGGGACATTGTGTGGCATGATTATGTCAGAAGTGACCCCAGGAGTTTCCACATAGTTGGAGATGTCAGGGGAACCTGTCATCTGCAGCGATATGGACTGGGACCGTTTCAGCTGGAAGTTCTTCTTCCTGTAACAACAAAGTTAGTGAAGAGGTCTTAGGACGGAGGGCCCAGGTGCACTGATATATTTCACAGTAATAATTCAGCTTCCCCTGGTGCTGGAACCACAGTGGCTTAATAGGAAGCTCTGACAGAAATTAAGAAATACAGTAACCCCCTTCACATCCCTCCATTCGACATCTGCTGTTTCGATTATTCATGATTACTGGCTGTGAACAATGAAACGGGAACTTGGTGAAAAAGAATCTGAAAACTGGCACATGATGCATTAGCCAAAATCAGTACTGAAAATGATTCGGGTCACATAAAATCATATGATATATAAATAATAGTAATACATAATATTTGTTAATGTAAATGCATTTACATATTAAATATTAAAAGTCTTGGTTTGGGTACGACACACATCTTTGTCCCGGTAACCAGCCTCACTCAGGTGTTAATCCCTCATTTCTCGCAGTAACGTTTAAACTTCTCAGTGCCGTTAATTTTGCATTTTTAAGTTTAGTCCAAAACTTAGTGTCCACAATGTGAAAAGTAGTAATTTTGTACATACAGGGGCATAATTTAGATGGTTTATATATTACATATAAAGGCCTTGGAAATGACAAAGTAATTTGGCATGCAGAGTGTACAGTACAATACTGTTTGTTTACTGTTTGCTAATAAATAGACTTTTTATTTCATCGTTCAGACTAGCAGACTGTTATGGAATAAAGTCAGGGGGCCCATGTATTATTCGTGAGTTTTTACATGTTCCACCCCTAACCCTGGCGAATGTGAAGGGGATTCTGAAGCAGAGCTTGTGGCAACATCTCCGGCAAGGAACCACGTGTCACATATTAGGTTCATGCCACAACTTGTTTTTTGTTAAAATCACAGGCAGGACAAGGAAGATTAACGAGTTTTATTGTTATATGCACAGTAAAACAGTCAGTTACACCATACAATGAAAATCTTGCTCTGCATGTTCTGTCTGGGCACAGTTGACACGGATCAAACATAAGCCAGACATATGGTGCAGCAGACAAACATACATAAAGTATATCGGTATGATACTGGTATGTGGGAGGGGCAGGTGGGAGCGCGGTGCCCACCTTTGGGAGCTCTCCTTGGACCGCTGCTCAGCCAGCTCCTTTTGCAGCTCGCTCTCCTTGGCCTGCTTCAGACTGATGGGACATTCCTCTGGGACAGAGTACAGGGCCTCCCCGATGCCCTTGAAGCCCGTCTCAGCCAGCTGGCGAACCCCCACATCCACCTCGTCCAGCGAGAGCTTCTGAAACCGAGGCATTTCTGCCGGCAAACGTCAGTGTCATAGAAAGTATGCGAACGGACTTTGTTATCAGATCCCTGCATGTGAAACACATCAAGCTACGGCCTCGTCACAACAACCGGGCTTATCCACGGTACCAGACGCTGTTATCTCCACAGCCGCAGTCAGACCCGAGCATCAATCACACGCAGAGCCGGAAAGGGCAGTTTTTTTAGGGTCTCCGCCAATCTTCATCTACCGTAGGACAAAATATAACGGCAGACCTTTGGAAGTTATGAAAGGGCTCATAAATTCACAGCATACGTAAATTCATTCATAATAAATTGCATACGGACCCTACTGAGAGGTGGTTCACCCACGGGGGACATCTGTGTAATACGACAGTCAGCTGTTAATATCTACATGATGCCTGATGCCCACAAAAAACTCAGTGAGCGGCTGAGTAAGATGCAGTGAGTCTTACTTAAACAGTATGACTGGCATCAATAGTGTAAATGGACTGAATTGTAACTGCAACAGGACTGCAAATGCCTATTATGTTTTGCAAAGCACAATGTAAACGGACTGTATGGTGCTTAGCGCTATGGAGGTTATAACGAAATGCCCATTTCTGTAAAATTATACTGTAAAAGCTGACATTTTTGGAGCGATTTTATTCCGGGTAACTTTTTGTCCCCGGGTTGCCAGAGAGCATTCAAAGCCTTGCCCTGAGGTGTGGTAAAAACAAACAATAGTGTTCGCTTTCAAAAGCAAATATTGTTCGACACAAACAACATGGGGGTGGTACCGTGACTCAGAGAGGAGCGCTGTTGCCTCACACCTCCAGCGTTTAGGGTTTGATCCGCGAGTTTGCATTTTCTCCCCACATCACATGGGATTACTCCTGGTACTGACGTACTACCAGGATGGACCTTAGCCTTGTGCCCTGTGATTCTCTGCCAGGAATATCTTAGCCAGCCACTCAGACCAGCAAAACATGTCTCTGTTATCATTTAAGTCCCTGCAATGCTAACCTTTGGGCACTAGGAGGCCCCCTCTGCAGATTCCCATGACCTATTTCCATTATGATGACTCTAATTGTATGTTTACCCGTTCCTTTCATAACTGACGGGGCGGGTGCACCATTAAAGTACACCGTGTCTCTGGCGCAAAAAAGGATTCTTGAGCTTATACAGAAGTACATGCCCCCCCCACCCCCATACATAGGTCACCAAAACAGGTTGGATCACACTTTAGCATGAAGTTAGTTTGGCCCCAGCTCATAATGCTATCAACAGTCTCATAACAACCAGGATGCCATAAAACAAAACGTTCTATGTGAGTCGCCCAGTAGAAAAGGAGTAGAATTATATACTTTCTGGCAGACAGAAACAGACATGTTTCCCTGATCAGGTGGTATCAATGTAGACCTCACAGAAGCCCCTCTCTCATTCACACACATCGACTGCCAGCTGCTGCTGTCTCAGATGTGCACCCACTTCCTTACTGTCTACGCACTGAGCTCAGCGCCTCACCGCTGCCTCTGTCCAGCCCCCTCCCCCTTTCCACTTTCACTTCCCTCTCTGCCCTCTTTCCGTATCTTCATCCAAAAACAGAAAGCCACTCTGATAGCCCACTCTCCACCATCCATGAGTTTCGAAGCACTCGTGGGAGAAAGTGCAACGCAGAGACCTTGTGGGAACTGGGGGAGGGGAGGGGTCGCTGCTTCTTTTCCACCCAGCTCCCTACCCACCCCCGCGTCGTTTCACTGTCCCCACAAACGGCCCTTTGGGACTTAAGACGAAGCTCACTGACTCCGCCCACAATTCATGGCAGCCAGCTGATTGAACCAGCCCTGCTCCAAATGTTCTAACGTCACATTTCACTCATCTGCTGGACTGCAGAATTGGTGAGCAGACAGTCAAACAGTGGGCCGGTGTGTGGATCCATGGGTTGGGACAGTTGAGGACACTGTGACTACGATCAGAGAGTTGCTGGTTTAAATCCCAGGGTCACCGGAGTGATTTCACTGTTGGGCCAATGAGCACGGTCCTTAACTCCCAGTTGCTCCAGGAACCATCTGACCCTGCTTTCCCAAAAATAAAAATGTACAGTGCTCACAGAAAGTCTTGAAGCTTGCCTAATTCTATCCTAAATATCCTTCTGGGTCGCAGGGCTAATTCTGTAATAATGTTGGAATTTTCCTGGTTTCTTAACAAAAGTCCATTGACAAGCAATGCTTAAAATACCTTCCTTCCACCCGCACATTTTCGTTTCTTAAGCATCATCGGTTTTTTTTGGCTGACTCATTCAGTTCAGTTCTTGCCATGTTGCTATTAATTGCAATTGTCCTTGGCTCCCAAAGAGATACTAAACGCAAATGTGTTTGGTGATGTATGTTATTGTAAAAGTGTTACTAATTAAAAAGCACCTAATGATGCTTTTCAATTAACTTTTTGCCTCAGAACAGCTCTTTTATAAATATACTTTGGGTTTCAAATTATTAATACTTGAACTTAAAACTCTTTCTATAGTGATATATACACTATATTGCCAAAATTATTGGGACACCCCTCCAAATCATTGAATTCAGGTGGTCCAATCACTTCCATAGCCGCAGGTGTGTAAAATCAAGCACGTAGGCATGCAGACTGCTTCTACAAACATTTGCAAAAGAATGGGTCACTCTCAGGAGCTCAGTGAATTCAAGTGTGGTCCTGTGATAGGATGCCACCTGTGCAATAAGTCCATTTGTGAAATTTCCTCGCTACTGAATATTCCACAGTCAACTGTTAGTGGTATTATAACAAAGTGGAGGCAATTGGGAACAACAGCAACTCAGCCATGACGTGGTAGGCCATGTAAAATCACAGAGCGGGGACAACGCATGCTAAGGCGCACAGTGTGCAGAAGACACCAACTGTCTGCAGAGTCAATAGCTCCAAACTTTGTGTGGCCTCCAGATTAGTTCAGGAACAGTGCGTAGAGAACTTCATGGAATCGGTTTCCATGGCCGAGTAGTTGCATTCAAGCCTTACATCACCAAGTGCAATGCAATGGAGACATGTTCTCTGGAGTGACAAATCGTGCTTCTCTGTCTGGCGATCCGATGGACGAATCTGGATTTGGCGGTAGCCAGGAGAACGGTACTTGCCTCACTGCATTGTGCCAAGTGTAGAGTTTGGTGGAGGGGGGATTATG
>JAODJW010000019.1:20629044-20639659 GCA_026777045.1 Hyperopisus bebe
GACAATTTCATGCTCCCAACTTTGTGGGAACTGTTTGAGAATTCCTGTTCCAACATGACTGCACATCAGTGCACAAAGCAACGTCCATAAGGACATGGATGAGACTGTGAGCCAGGCCTTTGTGTCTGACATCAGTGCCTGACCTCACAAATACTCTCCTGGAAGAATGGTCAAAAATTCCCATAAACACACTCCTAAACCTTGTGGACAGCCTCCCAAGAAAAGTTGAAGCTGTTATAGCTGCAAAGGTGGGCCAACTCCATATTCAGGCCTATGTATTAAGAATGGGATGTCATGTTTGTGTGAAGGCAGGTGTCCCAATACTTTTAGCAATACAGTGTAGTTTTTGTAAACAAAGTAATGATTTTTGTTATAAAACCAATAAATTTGCAACAATTTTACTGAATTAAGTAAGCCTCCCAAGACTTTCTTTGAGCACTGCACACCGTTTAAGAAAAAACCTAAATTAGGGCTGCCTTGCTCTGACTGTCAGCCACCTTACACACACCATCCCATCAGACGCACTGGGAACTCACCCCAGGAAGTGTAGGGTGCCACCTGGTTCCATTGTGGTACAAGCCAGGGCAACCTAGAAGGTCTATTCAGCTATTATAGGTGACTCACATAAACAATCTTTCACAGTCTTATGTCTTATAGAGGGTACAAATTACACACAGAGAGGGAGAGCTGCAGCTGGTGTTGTACCCATAATTCTCAGCTGTGAAATGAATATATCACCTTCCCTACCCTGCCTGCACACATTTTGCACAATCGTGAAAAGTTTCTTGTCCTCACTGAAATGCGGCACAGGCAGTGACTGCGGCACTCGGAGAGTATGTAGCTTGCCAGTGGGGTGGGCGATATGACCTCAAATTATTGTCACTGTATTTTTCAGTTTTTGGACGGTGACGGTATTATATCGAAGTTACTTTTTTGCAAGTTTTGGGAGGAGTAGCATGTCCCTTTATGTAAATTTAAAAAAACATTTTAGAATATATTTAGTATATAAGTACACTTTCAAAAAGACATAAAATGTGTCATAGGTAATGTTTTCTCATATTTGTTTTAAAATCGTTTTAAACTGCATTTTACAGTTCATTTCAAATAAAACGCAAGGTTCAAGGGTTGCCAACTTCGGTCAGCTGGCTGGAGCGAGATTTTCAATTCGAGACAAGTCTGCACACACATGCAAACGCATTTACATGTATGTAACCATTTTACCAGCGTTTTTGATGTCAGCGTTTTTGATGTCGCCAATTTTAGGTTTGTAATGGAATAATTTATATTTTCCGTACGATTTCTAGCTTGAGTGCGAATTTGAAAGCCTGAGTATTAGGCCGCATGCGTGACAATTGGCAACCCTCAAAACGTACGTTGTTTCACGAGTTGATTTGTATAAAAATAATATTACTTTATGCAATTGTTGAAAAAAGGTAGTCGTTGACGAACATGAAATCACCAATTAACTATGTCCATTTATCCAGCATTTTATAAAAACTGTGTTTGAAAACTTTTCAGCTGTAGGATTTCAGGACTGAGCAGCCGCTCTCTTAGGAACATTACGGCTCTTCGTTAGATTCGCTGTTGTTATTAACACTAACGGCTCATTAGCACAAACAAAGGGCTACATACGTCTAGCTTGGAGTAGCGTTTGACGTCCATTGATGTGGGAAACGGGAGGTTCTAGTGTTACAGCGTTAACTGGGCAGCTGTGCCTTTTACCACGCACCCCGCATGAAGGCAGCGGCGCATATATGTTCTATATATATATAACCGCATTGTTTTGTTAAATGTGCATAATTACACAAAATCTGTTTATTTTGGATTTGTTAATTTGCTATTGCAACACTTCGTCGGAATGCGTTTAATAGAAAGTTGACACAACGCAGATAAACCGGTCAAATATATACTATTTAACGACGAGTATTTACATTACAAATGAAGCTTTGAAGAATATAAAACGCTTTATTTTTTATAAATATGCTGTTGTATAATTAAAATGCGGAATTCTCGCGGTGTTAACGGTATAGTGTAAGTTCATATCGCGGCGGACAATCACAGTGGTAATGACAATGACACCGGTGTACCCCCCCCTCCCCCCTCCTACATGGCAGCCTGACGGAAAGAAAGTCACGTCTCCCTCTGAGTTTCTGAGCACCACAAGTGTGCTCACGGAATGCCCTCAATGCCACAGGAAGCTAGGCGTTTGCACAGCACTCTCACAGACTCGCGCAAAGCCATGTTGGGTAACAGTAAAGTTGGGAACGAACAACAGGCGAGATAAGGGGGGAACTGCATTACACGGGGGCTGTGCATCAGCACCAACATGCACTCCCCCACACTGGGACTCTTATCACAACAGCATGGCTGACTACCTCGCAAAGCAATGTGGCACTCTCATGTCACCACTGAACCACATTCACACCCTGCTCAGCAGGACAAGAAGTTGGACAAAGTCAGCACACTAAAAGAATGACAATTTTTTGTAAATATTTGAAGTGAACACAGAGTCTGTCCTTTGTAAACTAAACTATTTTTTTTTTGAATATTTTAATTGTTTTTTTAAAACAATTTTTGATGCAAAACTGTAAATGTTTGCACTTAAAACAGTCCACAGTCCTAGGTCAGCTCATGGTCTGACAGCTTATTTCTGTATATTTCCATTTATTTAGCAGGCACTTTTGAATCTGTGCTCAGGCCCCAAGCTACACTCTCACCTCTTAAAGAGAACAGCAAGATGGGATATGCCAAAACTAAACATATTTCAAAGTAGCCGTGTTTGTACCTGTACTAATCCAAAGTAAAGCTGCATTTCTCATAGAACTCCACAGACACAGGAAAACATAACATGTTATCTGCAGGGTCTGACACTCCCTCTTGCCCTGGAGTTACAAGGAATAGCCTGCATGATCACTGCAATCCTGCACTGCTTAACTAGTACATTACTTAGTCAGAGACTCTGATGGTGAGTCTGATGAAGCTTACCTTTCATGAAGCTGGAGATGGACAGCTGCTTGGTAAAGGGGACGTCTGGTCGACTCATTTTTCCTGGTGGGAGGGAGGAACTGGGTGATGGAATCTGAAGAAAGCACTCAGGAGTCCTCTACCTCACTGGCAGGCGTGTTTGGGCAATGCCCGAGCCCATGCCTCTAATGGTAAGGAACTGAAGGCGCTAAACCTCACACTCAGACCGGGAGAAGGGGGGGACGGGGGGCACAGCGGCCCCGAGAGCTGACCTCCTGCCCGACTCTCTCTGCCTCAGAGTACTTTTTCCTGCAAACCACGTAACTTAGTAGATGCGCAAGCCTTTTTTCTCTCCACCATACTGTAATACTGTAAACACAGTCACTTCCTGCATCGAACTGCATGACTTCACTTTCTTTCAAAAGTTACTTTCTTAAAAAATATATAACGTCTTTATTGCCCATGTTTTGTCTTTATAAATCATGAATTGATCACGTACAAAAATAAAGACCTATCACTAATCGCTTTCGTACGGAGAAATGAAGCAACAGGCGGCTAAAGCTGCAAATGAGTAACGGTGGGAAACTGTACGCGAAGGAGTCCGAGGCGCAAATCGGGCATTACAGCGGCGTTAAAAGGTTCCGACTAATTATAATGGCAATGATGGCAATGAAAGTACTTAGTAATGATGGCAATGAAAGTACTTACCAGTGTCTCTCCGTGCCTACAGTGAGACGGGACAGGTGAATACTGGTGAGACTGGAACGATTTTGCTGTACTGCCGCAAGTTGCACCCAATTAACCCCTTCACTTCCGCACTGTCATCGCAGATATGCATATCTACGCAACTCTTAAAAGGCAGTTGTTGTTACCGTGTAGCTGTCCATTAAAAATTATCTTTACCAAAGTGATCAATGTAACGTGCCTGGTGTGCCATCTACAGGTGATGTGATGTCATTACAGGATGTCACATGCTGTCATAAACGTCAAGGAAAACGGTTAATGCATAACTTCCTCCGAGTACTCCTGTTTCTTCCTGCAGTCCAATGACAGGATTGGTGTCTAAATAAAAGTACGATTCTTTATGTGAATTTGTGTGTGTGCTCTGGCATCCCATCTATGGTGTACCCCAGCCTCATACCCTGTGCTGCCCATCACCCTGACCTGCATAAACAGTAAGAAGGTGGATGGATGGATGAATATTTATTGTCCATGATGTGTATTTATTGCCTAAACACTTATTTAGAAACATGCACAATATATCAACAAAAGTATTGGGACACATCTTTTAGTCGATGAATATGGGTGTTTTATTCTGACCCATTGTCACAGGTGTATGAAATCAAGCTCCTACCGATACAGTCAGGTTTACAAACATTTGTGAGTGAATGGGTCGTTCTGAAGAGCTCAGTGAATTAAAGCGTGATACTGCCATAGGATGCCACCTCTGCAATAGGTCAGTTTGTGAAATTTTTGCAAATGGAAGCATTTAGGAACAAAAGAAACTGAGCAACGGAATGGCAGATCATGTAAAGTAACAGAGCAGGTCGCCAAGTGCTGAGGCGTTAAGTGTGTAAAAATTGCTTGGTTGACTCACTAACTGCAGAGTTATAAACTTCCTCTGGCATCAACCCCAGCACACAATCTGTGTGCTGGAGCTTCATGTCAGGGTCAGTGCCCATCTGACTCCACCCTCTGTAACCTTTCACCATTTGGCTAGCAGGTGTTGCTGGCCAGTCTGTTCCCTCCCCTGTCTTAGTCCCTAGTGTGTCTTCCCTGCTCCCTAGAGCCCCATGTAGCTCAGTGGGTTGAGTAAATGGCTCAGAGACTGCTTTAATACTCTAGTTGCAGGTTCAAAGCTGCTCTCGTCTGTTTAATATTTATTAGTTGTGTTCCCCAGTGTTTTTGTTTTCTTTTCTGTTTTTGTGGTTATAAGTTGCACTACTGTTTTCTTTTTCCACTTCTGGTCGTGTTTGTATTATTTTGGTTCTGTAAATTATCCTGCTGTATTCCCAGAGTGTTGGTTATATTTTCTAGTTTTAGTGTTTGAAGTATTCCCTAGTTCTGTGATTGTTAATTGTCCCACCTATTGCTCGTTGTCCTGCTCCTTTCGTGATTGATTTATTTTATTACGATTTACACCTGTCCATTGTTTGCCCTGAGTTTCTGTGTTTATTTAAGTGCCTGTTTTGTTCTTTGATGGTTCATTGTAGATGCATGTTCGTGTTCAGAAGTGTTTGTTACTGTGTGTTGTTCCCTGCTCTTGTTCTCTGCTCTTGTTCCCTCTGTTCTCTTAGCTCCTTATTTATCTTTACTCCACGATTTAGTTTATTCCTCATTGTTTCCTGTTTTTCTGGTCCTTTGTGGTCCTTTTGGTTTTGTAGTGTGTTTTATTTTGTAATAAACCCCTCATGGATCATCACTTTTTTCCTGCCTGTGTTGTAGCACTCGCATCACCAAGCGCAGTGCCAAGCGTCGGATGGAGTGGTGTAAAGCACACTGCCACTGACTCTGGAGCAGTGGAAACGTGTTCTGTGGAGTGACAAATTGTGCTTCTCTGTCTGGCAGTCTGATGGATAAGGCTGGGTTTGGCGAATGCCGGGAGAAGATTACCTGCCAGACTGCAATGCGCCAATTGAATTTTTTTTGGTGGAGGAGAGATAATGGTATGGGGCTGTTTTTTAGGTGTTGGACTAGGTTCCTTATTTCCAGTGAAGGAAACTCAATGCTTCAGCATACTAAGACATTTTGGACAATTCTATGATTCTGTCATTGTGTATGCTTCAGTTCTGTTCCACCATGACTGTGACCCAGTCCTAAAAGACATGATTTGGTGAATTTTGTATGGAAGACCTTGACTGCTCTGCACTGAGCCCTGACTTCAACCCCATCGATCACGGTTGGGATGAATGGAGATTGTGAGCCAGGTCTTCACATCCAACATCAATGCCTGACCTCACAAATGCTCTTCGGAATAAATGGGCATTAATTCCCACAGACCCACTCCAAAATGTTGTGGAAGAGAGGCAGCTATTATAGCTGCAAAGGAGGGACCATACTGATGCCTATGGATTTATAATGTCATTAAACTTTCTGTAGGTGTAATGGCCAGGTGTCCCAATTCTTTTGTCAGTATAGTTGATATTATAGGGGTATAACGATGCACTCACTATTTAGTCATTAGACGATTAAGGGCTCATGCTTCCAAACACTCACAAAGTATTGTCTGAAAAGACCAAAAACAAACTAAAACCAGTTATTACCTTTTAGGCATGTACATTTATATAAAAAATGGGTACCACTTTACAATAAGACTCCCTTTGTCACTTATAAATGGTAGTAACTCATTAATACGAAGAAAATCGTGGTATAACTTGTTTATAATTGTCTAGTAATGATTTACAAAGTGTTACAACCTAATTAATAACCTGCTTATAAACCATTTATAATCCCTTTATAAGGGATTATAGCCTTACTGTAAAATGACACCAAAACCTGTTTTCAAATAATTCCTTTTCTCTGATTTTATTATTCTGTAGATTTCAGTGCAAAGTGCAAAAATTACATTTGAAAATCTTAATGATTTTTTAATATGCAGATCTCAACCTTTTTGAAAATAAAATTAAAATGAGAATAAAACAGAATGTTCTTAATGTGTAAACAATGTATAAGGCTGAAAACAAACATCTCACAGTTGTTGTTTATTCCTTTTTAGGCATGTACATTTACAAAAAAAAAAGCTGTTTTTAAATATTTTTTTTCTTGCAGTTTTTTTCTTCATTCTACAGCCTCCAATGTAAAGCGCAAAACTAAAATGTCAACGCAAGACTGACATTGTGCCTATTGCGCCCTCTTGCGGTAACATAAAATTTTCAGACCTCTACCAATCTTTCAATCGCGATATCTCGTCCTACGTGGCACCGTTAAACCCCTAATATATATTGGACTGTAATAAATAACGGACCTATGTCAAGTTGCCCCATGACACTGTAGTGGCAGTTAGGATCTGCTCTGCATCTGCTCTGAAGAGTCCATAAGTGCACTTGTAGTGTATACAGGCACAATGCTGCAGCCGCCCGCAGACGGTCCGCGTGGTGCAGAGTACGTGGCAGCGTAACCATGACGATGCAGCAAAGTACACTGAACAAGTCAGCCAAAGACCCCAAGACTGGGAATTTTCTCAGCCTTGCTTTTCTGTGCCTTTCAAGCCTCGGATGCCCTTAACCATAGTACATAACAGCTGACACTTTTAATCAGATCCAAACTTCATTCACATAATTAAATTTTGCAGTGATTTGGATCCATTCTTAAATGACTGGGATGATTATGTTTCCAGTTGAGCAGTAATCTGATTATTGTAACAATGGACATAAGGACCCAGTTCTGAGATCTCTCATAAATGTGTTTCAAGCCTGCCGACTGTTGTTGGTTCGGTCATTGTGGGTCTTGACCACAGGCTGTTTCCCAGCCCCTGAGCCAAAAAAGTCTTTGGAAAGATTAACATCACCTTAATCCCTCAATGGGGTACTTAGGATCTCCTCCAACTCCTGGATAATTGGTTGGAAGATGGATGGATGGATCGATGGATATCTCTTTCGCTCCCTAAGAAAAAACGGTCTGGAGCTTCTACCCTTGATAATCCAACTGTTAAAAACAGACTGAATCTGCAGTGATGATGTGGTGAGGAAAAAGGGGTGGGGTGCGGCCTGTAGTTTGACAAGGCAGCATTACTGAAACACCCCCAGTCTTCCAGGCCAAGCAAGGGCGTAACTTTGGCTGGAACATTGGGGAACATGGGGAAACATGATTATTGGGGGGTTGTATTAGCTGGTTTTGATTTATTGGGGGGGGGGGTACAACCCCCCCCCCTCCCCCCTGTAATTTTCGCCCATGAGCCCAAGCAACCACAAGTCAGTCGGAGCCAGAGCACTGTGAGGTGTGAGGCAAAGTCGGCAAGTTAAGTATAACATGAAGTGCAGTAATAAGACCCAAGGATAGAGGGCGCTGTAGGCTTGCCGTTGTCTTTGTCCCACACCTTCTGCTCAGAGAATCGGTTTATGCTGCATTACAGTCCCTCTGCTGCCTGACCCTATATTCAGCGTGGTTCAGAAAAGACACAAACTCCCTGCCAGCAGTGCCTCTTCCTGCCTCAATGGAGCCTCTCACTTATATTAAATTCTTTGGCTAACTGTCATAGTTTCTGGTCGTAAACGAAGCCTTCAGGGATGCATGGATGACAGACACATAGGTGTTTATGGTGCTATTATGAACTAGAAATGAGTGGCAAACCAGGAGGCTGTCAGTGCAGGAACGCTTGATGTTTAGTGTTTGACAGACAGCTGTGACCTGTTTACTGTTGCTTACTTTCCAGACGGCCAAGGTGGGACTGTAGAAGCTGTAAGACGCCCCTCACTGGATGAATGACGTGGCTTGGTGAGACCCCGGGGGTACGAGGATTAGTGGAGGTGGTGGGGGTGTAAAGTGAGAGATGAGAAGGTCAGTTGCTTGATGCCCTCTGTCTTTGGGGACTTTGAAGGCAGATGGAGGTGATCTTATTCTCCAAACTGCTGTATGGTCACAGTGCTTTGAATGGTCAATCTGCCGTCGCTGCACCTCCTGGTTCTGAGTGTAGCTCTGCTTCACACTGCAAAGTCTTTCAGGCAGTTTGCAGGCTTGGGAAAACTTCGCACAGACGCTGTCCTGATGAACGACAGCGGCAGTGCAGCCCCTGCGCTCTGCCCCCTGCTGGTCAACAGGAGTACTGACTTACTGAGAAAGTGAGACCAGGACCCCACAGCATTCCTCTGACAGACAGGGAGGAGAAGGCATGGATGGATGAAGCCGCCCTGATCCAGGACCCACCCCCCACCACTCCTAGAAGCTGCCAGGCCGGCTGAGGCCGGATGAGACTAGTTATGTCTGGCTGAGGACTAGGACGTGTGTGTCTGTGTGTGTATATGTGTTTGGGGGGGGGGGGGGGGGGGGGGCAAAGAGCAGATATGCACTATGCGGAGCAGGAATGCAGCCAGCCTGTCTGAGGGGGGGTGGGGGTACACACATGTGTGTATGCAATGTCCAACATCCCTGTATAAATCATATGACCCATGTGGGGTGTAATACGGTGCACGCTACCTTTTGACACCAGAGCAAAACAGGCATCTACAGGTCAATCATTCAGCAAAAGTTTAATGGCTGACACATCTAGGATAAACCACGTATACACAGGATGGAGTAGATCAATGATGCTTTTTGGATTACCACGACTTTAAACAATATTTCCATGAAACAAAAAACTTCAAATGATACAATGCCCTTATAGATTTTTTCCATGTATAAAAATAGTTCAAAATACAATACAAAATACAAGTGACATATATAAAACATATAAATAATGACTTATTAATATACTTCATCTTATATACAATAAAAGGTCAATATATAAAATATATTTATATACACAGACAGATTGCACATTCTTTGACAGAAATAATAAGTTCAAGTATAACGCCGCCCTGGAGGTCGCTTTCTGCGCTTCACTCCAGGATCCCATCCCAACATGCATTGCACATTTTGGAGTCTCTATATTAGGTCTGCCTTGTCCTTCCAAGGAGACTCTTATCAGGTGACAGTGAGGTCCAGGCTGTCACATGATGTGTGGGCGGAGCCCTGGGGCGTGAGACAGCATCCCAGAGTCCTGCTGTCCAATCCTTCCTCGGAGGGGGGGGGGCAGATGTCCCACAGTCCTCTGGCATTGATGCTCCTCTACACCTTATGGGGTAGTCCTTGTGCTCACCATCCCCCCCCCCGGGGCAAATCCCCCACTCTCCTGCTGGGGGATGAGCCCTCAAGATAAATAACCTTCCCGTTTCCCCCCCCCCTCCCCCACATTCTCAGTGGTGGAACTGGGTGGTGTTTCAGCTCTGCGCTGGCAATCCGTAATTCATGTCTGCAGGAATGGCGCCCCCCGACGGCGAGTGAGTGATCGCCTTCTCCGGCCGTAGCCGCCTGGGCTGATCTTCTCCAAGGGGGCGCTGTTAGCATTCTGATGGTTGCTGAGCTCGCTGAGTCGGTGTGCTAATATGTGCACAGTGCAGGTCGCGATGGGACAGCCCTGTCTCCAGCTCTGGTTGGAGGTGCCTTTGGACCTCCTGACCCGGACATTGAAGTCAGAGGGGCTGTGATGAAGAAGAGGGAGGAAGAGGAGGACATTAACCCACATGTATAAGACATAACAGGTCAGCCATCCATAATATGTATGCAGAAATGTGCATATACTGAACATATGAAAGAATATACATCTTCCTAGGTGGCTCAGAGGTCTACTAGTTCTGTGTGAGGTTTGACTTCCGAAAATTATTGTTTCCTAATTAGATTTTTCTAAGAGGTGTCACATGAGTTCAAAAAAGCCCAGCAGACCATAATCTTCCTACCTGGAATGGACATTCAAGGTGTCTTTGACGTCTTCTCTTCTGACCAGCAGCTCAGGCTGATCCTCCTGGCTCATTGCCGGAACCTTCCCCGAATGTCTTTTCATTCTGCTCATCAGCCACACGCTAAATCTGAAAGAGGGGAAACCGTGTCGTCAGGAACCACCGGCGGGTTTGACAGGCGGCGGGAAGACCGGCGCGAAAACACACCCGTGAGCAAATAT
>JAODJW010000019.1:20639685-20654079 GCA_026777045.1 Hyperopisus bebe
GGCGGGGGGGGGGGGGAGGGGGGGGCTCACCTGCTTCTTATCTCAGAGCCCAGATTCTGCGTGGCAGCGCCCAGCGTCGCCACCATGCTGACCAGCAGCAACAAGAACAGCGCGGTCTGAAGTCTCATTTTGCCTGCGGCCGCCTGAGCAGCTGCTTCTTTCTGCAACGGTAAGACAGGATGACATATTGATTAGAACAACATTATCCCCGACCTCCAGGCACCGACACACCAACAGAAAGATCTAGGACAAGTCTAAGTCTCTCCCCAGTCCTTACATTTGCTTACACATCACAGTTCAAAAGTCAAGCCGCTCACTCATGTTGTTATGTTTGCTTGCGGCTGGAGTTATGCATTGTCATGTGAAACCACCCCCATGTAGGGTCAGGAAACCTCACAAAGCCTCCTCCATCCTGCCACTTCAGCACAGCTAAACTGGGGGGGGGGTTCTATTCTAGGTATACCGTACACAGGATAACCCCCCTTCCTCACACACATATAGATGCACGCACACACATAAACACCTCTGTCTCCTGCGATCCGGGATGCACATCCTGATTATTAAGACGACCGGTTTCCCCCCGCAGTGGTGCAGGGACGCAGGTAGCAGAACCTCAGAGTAGGAGGAGACGTACCTGGCTTGTGCTCCTGAGGGTGAGCCTGCCTGGATGGGTAGATGGATGGATGGATGGAGTCCGTATAGAGGAGAGAGTGTGAGGCGGCTGCTCCGCTCCGCTAGAGGTCTGAAGCTCACTGAGCGACGCCTGAGCTTTTAAAGGCAGGGTGGGCGGGGCCTCGCTAACGGACAGCCAGCACATGGCTCCCAGCCAATGAGGCGATGCAATCGCGGCTCCGCTGAGAGGAATCCGGGGCCGCGGCTCTGAGTCAGTGAAGCACGCACCGCGCAATGCAGTTTTGCTTTCTTCCAGCTGAAAGTGACTTCATGCCTCGTTACGGGTCATTTAAAGCCGACTCCGCTGTGAGTTTCTCGTCTGGATACTGGATGTTTTTCAGACTGATCTTCTAGTAGAGTGCATTTATTTCCGTGTTGGTTCCATTCCACGGATCTGCTTTTCATTACTGTTGATTCTATAAATGCATTATGCTGACTGCCATCCTATTTTTTTTGTTTACTGATGTTTCATCAATGGGGAGGACAAAAATATCTTCTTGCAGTTTGGGGAAGGTTCTGGAAAAAAAATGAATGAAGCTTGAAACCTAGGCTGGTACCGTAGTTTAGAAGAGGCTGGGGGTGACCAGCGGTAGATGCTTAGTCACCTGATGCAGCATTTGAGGACTCTGACTCATTTCTTGACAATTTCAAAAATGTTTGGTGCAACAATTTCTACAGGGCGCAAGTTTAAGAGTAAATGATTATGCCGACATGTGACTGCAGCTTGGGAAGGGGGCATTACAGACCCAATGGTGAAAACCCATTACACCCTACACCATTTACTGTAGGTGATACTGGAATCACATATCTTGAATTTCTTCTGACTGATATGGGCCATACACCATCTTACCTACCTCGACCACTATTTCTCTAAATTAGTATTTATTTATTTGCTGTGCTACTGTGAAAAGTCATTAATGAATGGATTCCTGTAGCGACCGACTGAAACGGCGGGCATTCCGGGTCTGTACAACATATGGTTTTGGCTTTAACGGCTAAATGATAGAAACACACTGCTCTAAAACGGCCAAGGAAAACAGCCGGCCGTAATGGATCATGCTGGAAATTGAGTGAATTCTCAGGTGAGCTAAAGCCATCGTGGGGGCAGATGGCTGTCAGGGCCATGGACAGGGAACGTGTTTAGGAGGAGAACAATGCACATGTCACTGGAGGTCATACAGCACATGTCGATTACACGCCCCTGGCGGTACATGCACTGGAGTGCGTACACTGCCAGTTACTGAAGGTACGCTCACTACCACTGCTGTGGAATTCCTTGGGGAAAGGTTTACTGTCACATTAGAGCAGATCTTGCCATTAAACGCTGCTTACTGGTTCCGTGTGGAAATGCCAGAGGGCCGTGGAGCTCTTTGTGCACGGAGAGCTTTGATAAATTTGCTCCAAGCAGGAAAAAATACTCGCGGCCAGACGACTTCCTGTCCTGCATGGCCCGTTTGTCCCTCATGGGTCTTCATGTCTGTAAACTTGTTTTGTCGAAAAACGTTCAAATTTACCCTGTTTGTGCTGAAATGACAGCCCCCCCCCATTCTACACACCTTCCCGCCCTTTACACATATTTTACTGAAAGTGATTTGTACTGCAACACGGGAATGAGACAACAACAAAAATCCTTTGTGTGACTGAATAATAACTCAATGACAATTCTATAATTACAGCTGCCTCCAGCATAACGGTAATATCTGAGTGTACAAGTGATTTTTACCCTTATATGGTATGCGATTGTGTGTTTGCGCAATTGTTTCTGATGTGTTTATGTAGCTGTTGTTTGCTTGGCTCCCCTGGCAATGATTGCATCGTAAGCACGTGCCCCGTGACTGAATGGGTGCAGCCTGGCCCCAGGGCCCTGCTCTGGGAGTGAGGCCCACTGGCCTCCAGGGGGCGCAAGTCTGCACTGGCTGACATGACCCTCTTTGGGATTTTTGTCAACTGTAATGTTTTATGGTATCTGTTTTTTGTAATCTTCTTTTTTTCCACCATGATAATGGTCATGTGATCCCAGAAAAAAGGAAACAGCTGAGCACCTGAATGTTTAGTAAGCTCAGGAGTTCACTGTTCCTGTCCCTGAGGTCAGAAAGCTGGGAGATATTCTCTTTACTGGACAGTATAAATTCTGAAATGGATGAGATCTTCTAGTAACATTCATTGCAAAGATTATAATTGCTAACCTAATATTCCTAAAAAATTCTGCTTACTTCCAAATTAACATCAAATCATCCATGCACTTGTATTGCTCCATCTAACTCACCCTCTAGTATAAATGATTGGCTGGACATCTATAAGTCCCCCTCTTGATCACTTTCTGGACATCTAGTCATTCCTGTGAATAATAGGCTGGTCCCTGCCTCTTTGTGATAAGTGTAACATTAGGATAAAGAATCATGTAAGGACTAGAATAAAGCTCTTCTGGTAATCACGGAAGTATTTTAAGAGCTTACCTAATCACCAGTCATGTGATTTTTATGGTATTGTCATAACAGGGGTGCTACACATTGCAAAATTATCTATATATGCAAACAGTACTGTAGTCTTTTGAGACCAACTAGTAATTCTGAACAATGTAGAAGAAAATATTTTAAAGGCTTTTTTAGATTGAGTGATTCCAGTGGAATGTCAACAAATAAAGGTACAACAACATCAACAACAGCAGCTTCTAAGAGTTCAACTGCAATCTCAATCAAAACATTGTGTGTTCTTTGTACTTCTAGTAAAGCATAGGCATGTTTATGGCTGCAAGAAGTAGTGTATTTAAAAGTTTCACAGGAGAAATCATCTGGGAAATGACTCATTAGTGAAATTAAGCAAACACGAGTGAGTTTTATTTGCTGCTTATAGTGATTCACGATCTGTATTAACTTAGTATTAATTTGAACTCGGATTGGTTGACTAAATATTAAAATAAGGGAAAAACAGAACCTTCTGTCTGCCTCACCGGAGACTGCTGTGTCTGGCTGACTGTCCATCCATCCAACCTACAGATTGCTTATCCTGGATCATGAGGGCAGGGGGCGGGGGGGGTGGGCTGGTCGCTATCCCAGGCAGCAAAGGGCACAAGGCTGGGGTACACCCTGGACAGAGAACTGGAAACTTTGGTATACATTCATTGACTATTATTCTTACTCAATAATTCAATTTATGTATCTGTCTTTGGGTTTTTAAGTAGTTCTATATCTTGCAATTTTATAAAATGTTTGAAAAGCGGTACTGGGTGTATGAATATAGCAAGAGTTGTGTCCTCAAACTCTGCCAACCCTGCTTGTGACTTTTATGGACAGGATATCAAGAGGTACTGATGTATTAAACATATAAGCAGTCAGTCATGGTGGGTAGGGCCTAACTTAGAAAGCAATTTAAGACAATTTAAACTATGTACACGCGAAACACAGAGTTTTACAAAGACTTTTAATACTAGACTGCCTACCTGCCGTCAGAAGCAGCATGAGATGGAATTAATGGTGAAACGAATGACTGGTGAAAGCAAGTAAACAGGGTGACAGGAAGAGTTATTGGATCACAGCTGGATGGCCCCCAAGAGAGCTGTTCCGGGCATGCCCCACTGGGGGGTGGTGTGTGGGTATGTTGTGCCTATAATCAGAAGGTCGCTGGTTCAAATCCCATTCTCAGTAGAGTGAATTCATCAATGGACAATTGATCATGGCCCTTAACTCCCATTTGCTGGTCTGTCATCAAGACACTCACTGGGAAAAGATTTAAAAGTTTGTGGATGTGATTTAAATGTTTATTACACGATTAACAGTGTAAATAAACTTTAAAACCTTTATTTTTAGGTTGGACAAACTTTGTTAATCTGTAATTTGATGAATATTTCACTTAAACCCATTGACATTATAAGTGACATTCATTAAGATCTGCCTGTTACTCTTTGCAGCTACACTAGAATTACATCTAATTGTACTTTGCAAACCTTTCTGCAAACACTTAGGAGTCCCCTCAGGCTGTGAACACTCTGCTTGCTATGCAAAGAAAATCAGTACTTTCCCGAAATATTCCCTAATAAAATATTGCTGGCAACTTAGATTTATGAGAAGGAATGATACCAGCGTGTATTTGTGTCAGGGGCAACAGCGGGGTCGTTCCTGAAGTCAATTAGATCTTCGGGTAAGTTTATATGCAAATACTTTCACATATAAACAAAATTACTTTTCTTGCTTATTTAATTACATAGTCGGTTATGAATCGGCCACCTCACGTTTAGCGATAGCTTTAATTTAAATAAACATTCCGACATTACGGTCACCCCCCTCGAAGGAAATAATTTCCCAACTGTAATTACCCCATCCACTTGTAACAGGAAACATTTTCTCAAACCCATGCAAAGTCTGAGTGTTTTACTTCGGTATGCACCTCCATATGGTTGATCCCTGGCCATATTAACCCCCCCCCCCCTGCACCGTACTCCGTGTGCGGGTTTGGGATACCCGGTGCTGGGCTTTTCCTCCGTTTACACCCCACGCCCATGCCTGCGCTTCTGTCCTGTCGCACGCAGGCGCAATGCCGCCACCAGTGTCAAACATGGCTGTCCTCTTAGGAAGACCAAAATGCTGAATTGTCCCGATAGATGCCGTGAGAAAGGGGCGCGATCATGGCGAGGCTGGCCGATTATTTGATCGTCGTGGGATATGATCATGAGAAGGCGGGTGAGTTTTTGCTTCCGGCACCCATGCATAAACTTCACGCATACATTAGGGAAGGGGGATCTGCGTCCCAGTGCTGGTACAGGAGACTCTGGGGATGCTGGACGGCCATCGGCCCCATATCGCCTTTGTCTGAGCCCGCCTGTTTACTTTTCTTACTGGGGAGACGCATTTAAATAGTTGACGGCGCTGGGTAAAACTTTCCTGGAGGCAGCCTGTCACATCCTGCTTGGGTAATGAATGACGTCCCGGGATCGCTCTCACAAAGGGGAGCAGGAAAAACCCGGGGGGAACTCTATTTACACACTTACACAAATCGATGCAAGTCACACGCTTTAAAAGTCTTTTACTGTATTTACTGTACGGTGTTTTGCTGGCGATCCCTCGCTTCTGCGCAGGCAGTGATTTCTGCGAGTCTGACCGGCGCGTGCCGCAGGGTCGCTGCTCTCAGGGTCGGTGCAGCTCGATGGGCGCCTGAAAGGCGTGTGATCTGGACCCGTTTACTGCACCAGGACAAAGCTGAGCCCAAGAACGACTTCCTTCGGCTTTTGTAACCATTCCCTGCAGCTGCCTTCATTCTAAAGGAATGTAACGTGGAAAAGTATTATATGGACAGTTCCATGTGAACAAGCAAATGCATCCAAGACACGAAAAAAACTTACCTATATAGAATCTTTTTTTTTTATTCGCCAAGTACAGAGGAGTACAAGGAATTTCTTGGTGTGGGTGGTATCATCACATAAACAATACATATACAATACACATAATACAAATAAACATCTAAAGGTAAAGGTACAAGGAATTTTTTTTCTTTTTACAGGAGATGTGCAATTCTGAGTGAAGCATGTGGACAAAATAAATAAATAAATAAAAGATGGATGGATGGATGGATAAAGGATGGATGTCATGTGCAAAGAGCTTAGGTACAGTGCAGATGAGCTCAGTTAGTTAGGTGTTTAAATATAGGCATATTTATATTTCGGGTAAACCGGCTGATATGCACATTGTTTTGTAATAAGCAGAAAGCAATGCTTGTTTTATTGTCATATTTCAAACCTTGTGTCAGCCGAACCAAAGCTGTCTGAATGAATTAAAGGTTCACCCAGGGCCTGGCACTGCAAAGGGAGGATTAAATTCAATTTAGTGGATTTGTGTCCCGGATTCGCTGCATTGACATGCTATTAAAACAATCTGACGATCGTGCCGATCGTGAAGATGGATAATCATTATACCTCACTGTTTTCATTTTATACCTGACAGACAGTATTTGTACAGGATAAAATGCTGGAAACTAGGCTTAAGATGCGGATACACGAGGGTTACATGAAAAAGTTTTACATGTATTCTTGTTTGGCGTGTGGCATCATTATTAAAATTACACTGATCTCGCTGGTTGTAATGATCTTTAATACTGATTCACTTGGGACTGTTACTGTACTGGGATTATTTGTTGTGACATCTAGTGTTGAGGAAGTGTTTTTGCTACCTAAAATCAACCTTAATTTGACAGCTAAAATACCATTTTGCAGCCCCAGGAGTTAGAAATGTAGCCTTGCACATCTAGGGTTTGTGTGTGTGGAGGTCCGTTACGTGGGTTCCTCCAGGTGGAAGTGAAATGATGTCACTAAATTGGTCATAGTGTGTATGCACGGCTGTGAGTGTGTGACCTGCATCGGATCCCATCCAGGGTGGACCCCAGCCTTGTGCCCTGTGCTTCCTGGTATTGGGTCCAGGCCCCCTGGGATTCTGTACTGGACTAGTGGATGTTGCAAATGAGTGGTTGGATGTCTTAATTTAGGGTCGTTTGTACACTTGACCAATATAATTTGATGCATGTGACTGTGTCCTTTTAGTGCACAGTACATTTCAAAAAATAACATTTTTTGTCCAAATAATGGGTAATTTTTATCTTAATCTGAATAAACAGGCTCCATTCTGGGCTGACCCACTGTTCTGCACAAGTGGGCCTTTGTTTGCAATGTGATTTAATTACACGGCTTGCTGTGAGTTACAGTGGGTCATTGAGATGAATTTAGGAGGTTAATCGAGTCTTTCAACTGGAACAATTAAGCGAATCTATGCATTTCCTTGCAAGTCACACTCCAAGCAACTGGAAATCCATTTTCTGCCCGCCTGCGTCTTTTTAATGCGTTGCTTCTCTCATAGTTTTAATCTTTTAATTTAAGTTATTCTGTTTTTGTATCTTAATTTGATATCTGTAAGATATGAAGCATCCCAGAAATAATGGAGCTATGGATGTTCAACCTATTCTTTGATGATGACAGGAAGTCAGCCATCCCAGTGTCCCATCCCAGTGTCCCATTCCAGTGTTCCAGTAGCGGGCAGCATACATGCAGCAGCCAGTTTGCCTGGACCTTCCAGATCAAACATCATGAATCCTGAAACGTTTCTTTTGAATGTGTCTGCATACTGGTTTATGTGTGCGTGTTGCTGTATCCAAGTCATTTGTCATTTGGTGGGGAGGGGCAGCGGTGTGTGGCCAGCTGGTTAGGACTCGATGCCTGAGATCGGAAGGGTACCAGTTTAAATCCCAGGGTCGGGACCATTGGATCCTTGAGCAAGGCCCTTAACTCTAAATTGCTCCTGGGCCTGTCTGACGTACTTTCTCAATTATACACCACTTTGGATGGAAACGTCTGCTAAATAGATGGAAAAAGGTAAATATTTTTGGGGGCAGTGTGTGTCCCAGCAGGTCAGGATTGTGAAGATCGGTGGTTCGAATCCCAGGGTCGCCAAAATTGTTTCACTGCCGGGCCCCTGCTTTCTAAAAAAATGTATGTTGCTTTGGATAAAATTGTCTTGTTAAATAAGTTTTTAGAAATTTGAGGCCAGTTTGTGCTTAGCACGAAACATTCCTCTCCCACGTGTGACGACTCTTCGCGTCTGCTTGTGTTGCTGGGAGTATTGTGCCTGTGGTTTTAGTGTCCGGTTTACAGGAATCACTGTCCCGTTTATTGGAAGGTCCTCGGTGCACGTGGTACTTATTCAGCTTCTCTGTGGCGTGATTAGGGATAAACCCCACTGGGGTGGTACAGTTATGTAAGGAGGCTATCAGCGAAGGTTCATGTGGGTCAGAGTGTGTATGCATTTTTTTCTCTCCTTTTTAGCATAAACAGCAGGATTGTGTGCTAAGAGAAATTAAAAGCAGAGCAGCCCTGTATTCTCTCCAGTCCAATTAACCAGTGTGTTCTCTGTCCAACTCTGAGACCCATTTTATTATTCTCGCCGCAAACACGTCATAAGGCCCCTTCCTCCGAGTTCACTTCAGGGGCTTCAGGTCAACAAAGCCTTTTAGATATATTGTTCCGTAGTGTTTTTGCAGAATTGCATTCCATTTGCTGTACTGCAAAGTCCCGTCATCTGTGGATAGGGGGGTACCAGGTCGCGCCACTGTAATGGAACGCCGAGATCAATCCTTTACATTCGTTTCCCCATTATGATTATTTCAAGTGACTCTCTTCTCAGGTATCCCTTGTTGTTTGGCCATTGTTTCTGTGGAACGTGATGTAGAGATTTGTTTTCCAAGGTTTTATTGTCATTGTGATCCACTGGGAACACCCAAAGCCGATGCGATCTGAAATACGAAGCAAACAATAGATACACAATAGGTATAATTGGTAAACCGATACGTAAACAAAGTAAAAAATATACAAAAGAACTAAACAATATATAAAAGTAAACAATATATGTAGGTATTTATACTAATAAAGAATTAAATTATACAAAGACATAACATCAAATACAGGCGTGACAAGTGACAGTCCATCACAGGTTATTGCACATGTAAGGTTGCAACAGCAATTCCCCCTGAATCCCTCGGGGTCTTTCACTTATAGGTCACGTGATGCGAGGGTCATGTGACAGGTCATGTGAAGGTTGGTCCTCTGTATCTTCCAGTCCCATCCCATGCGATGCAGCTTTACCTCAGCATCAACCCTTGTCTGGTTTGCTGGTGTCAGGGCTGTGCTACGGTACTGGGCCCCTACATCACATTCATGGAAAACAATATTATTTGACAAGCCTCATCTATCAGACGGATGATATCCATGCATGTTTCCCCCCTCATTTGTTCTTTCCGGGGAGGCATTTCAGGTCAGATGGGGGAAGCATCGACAGAACCGTGCCCCCCTCCACTGACCCCATGGTCAGCACGTGGAGGGCACACTTCTATAGGAGTCTGCGGTGAAAAATCAGCTTTCATTATGTTTCAGAAGCATTTATCCTGATAACCTCGGCGAACATGCTGTTAATCAATGAGCTGAAAGGGCTTTTTTTCTGCGAGTTCCTCGGATTCCTTCTTGCTCTTTGTTGGCCCACATGACTCTACCAGCATTGTGCGACACGCCGTTTCAGTAAAGCATGGTTATTACGGAAAATGCTGTAATTACAAAGGCCCATATCCTGGAAATTCTAGAGGTCCCCGATAACATTCCATGCTCCTGACATCAGCATGGTTCCGATTTTGCCCGCTTTTCAGTTTTGACATTTTGGCTGATTAATGCTTTTAACCCAGGTCTTTTTTTGTTAGGTACTTATTATGGGATGTCTTTGTAAACAAAAGCATTCTTAGTTCCTTGTCTCTCAAGATCTGCACTTATTTGTCTTGACTTTTCTGATTCTTTGGCTTTTCTTTTAATGGGTGAGATTTCTTTTCTTTCCCAAAATTTTATTGTTGTGTATTTTTATTGTGAGTGGCGTGATGACTCAGTAGTATTGCACTGTGGCCTCGCACCTCCATGGTTGTGAAAATACCATGGATCTCGGTCCGAGCTTAGTTTCTGTGTGTGTGTGGTCCAGATTTACTTTACCTTGTGGGGACCAAATGTCCCACAATGTGATATTTTTTCTTATCTTATGGGGACCAGTCTCCTGAATGAGCGGTCCCCACAAAGATATGGTTAAAGGTTGCCAGTTTGAGGTTTTATTTATAATAGACAGGCAGGAATTGGCTGCTGCCAGAGAGTGTGCTGTTTGTCACTAAGACTGCACGATATCACGTTGCAATATAATTGTGATATGTGATATGTGCACATGCACAGTAATCACCAGGGTTTTGTATGATGGATGTAAAATTGTGATCTGTATAAATTTGGTATGTCATGGTTATTAAATTCAGTTAGCAGAACACACTGCAAGCTACCGCTTGGTTATATTATGGAAGCAATAAGGTCTGAAGTCACGGTGAAGAGAGGGACAGCTCAGCAGCTGCAGCATCTTCTAAAAGAGGAGATATTGTGGATGAATTAGGTAAAAAGACGTCGGTGGGGTGGCGGCATCTTCTTGCAGTTTAAAGTTTGTTAACACCACTTGCAGCAAGACCACCGACCTCTTAGACACACACTGCTGGTAGATAATAAGTTCTGATTGGTTATAGTTTATTTTGGCTCATCTCCTTTTTTTTTTTAAATGGAACCACTTATCCTTCTGGGTTGTGGGGGGTCCAGAGCCTATCCCAGAAGATACAGGCATGAGGCAGGGAACAACCCATTGCAGGGCACATTCACACCTATAGGCAATTTAGTAACTCCAATTAGCCACAGCATGACTTTGGAGGGAAACTGGAGTACCTAGAGGAAACCCCATGATGGCATGGAGAGAACGTGCAAACTCCACACACATGTAACGCAGGTGGAGACTCGAACCCAGGTCCCAGCGGTGTGAGGCAATAGTGCTAACCTCTGCACCACCGTGCTACCCCAGATTTTTCGAATAATCACTCAGCCTTATTTGTCACTGGTTGGTTTCATACGTCAAAGAGGCGGATACCTGAAAACAAACAACCATGTTCAGGTATGACCATGAAATCCAAGGAACCAGTGACTAGCAGACTGATTGCATTTGCTTCTCGATCTCTTTGTGAATTCATATTTTTCCTCATTGTTTTTGCATGACCACACTATTGAAAACCAACAGAAAGTTTCTGTTTTCCTGCTGTCTGACAGCGTTTAGCCAGTAAAGGCTTCCAAGTTCTAGTGGTAGAGAAATGCAGAATTTCTAGGACCAGGGACGACTACAGTTCCTCCTACAGGTCAGTCAGGAATTTGCAGGTTGAAGTGCTGCATTCTGTCTGAGCTGGTTCTCTGGCACAGAGCAAAGGAACCTGCAGCATGGGCCAAGCGTTCTCTTGATATGTTGGACATTAAAAGGCTCATTGAGTGAGGGACTTTTATTTCCTTTGGTGCCATTATGGCCTTGGACTCTCATATCTTCTAGACTGAAGTTTACTGATGTGTTCTGATGGTTCTGGAGGTGTTTGTTCCAGAACCATCTCTTGTAATCTCTGGCCAGCTCCACAAATTTTGGATGTTGGCCTAAGTCCTGGATTATCATTTATCACTTGGATCTCTTTGGGTTCTTCTGTGACAGTTCATTCTTTGGTTGTAATCTGGTGCCTAATGTCAGAATAATGTGTATTCTGTATGGGTCCATTTACTGTAGTCATTAAATGTTAAGGCATGTAGTCTAATCTGGACACTCATTTCAAAGCCTCCATCACAGTCATATCTTGGTATTTCACTTAGTCTTCCAACCAAACTTCCCTTGTTATATAAAATTTTTTTTCTGTCTTTGACCCCTTTGTCTCACATGCACAAGCCTGTCTCCTGCTTCACTTTAATATGGTTGATTGTCTCCAGATCTGACCCGAGAGCTTTGGAATGCGCTGCTATCTCTCGACCCCCATGTGGAACATGAAAGCGAACCAGTCTAGTTCCGAGCGGTAAAGTGTGGACAGATGAGTCTCACTGCCCTTTATGCATCAATAAAGAATCAATTACATTGCTGTCAACCATCATCTTTTCCATATGCACGAGCAAGATCTCTGTAAGCTAGCCCAATGGAAAACCATATATATTTGCTTTTTGAAAAAGCTCTTCCGTCTTGTATGGAATTGAGGTTGACTTGCTGCTCTTGCCGTAGAACATAGCTATGCAGTGTTGGCTGATTTAGACCGTCATCTTTCATTTGGCATAACATGAAGCCGGCTGTTTTGATAAAAATATATTTTGTAATATTCAGGAACTCCACTCTTCCTAGTTGGCTTGTTTCTGAATGAGACTTTGAGCTTAGGACCTTCTGGCCTCTGTCCCTGCATGATTCCTGTTGACCACATTCTGCACATCCTGGACTGTGATACCAGTGGTGCTTACTGGGGAACGTCGGAGGCCCAGGCTACTGTCTTTTCATCCTTGTGGGCACTCGATTTCATGAGAACATCGGAAGGTGTGGAGGAAATGTTTACAAGCTCTGTGCCAAGAGAGGTGGAAAAGAGTGCTGGGATATCAAAGCTGGTTTTTTTTTTTGCTTTTATCTTGTAAAGGTGGAGAAATTTCATTTGTTTTCTTCAGTGGATTATGTTCTGTGGCACTGCACTTCATCTTAATATCATTGCACATTGTTTCTCCGGTGGAAATAAGATTTATGGACGTAAGCATTTGGAGTACACAGTGTATTTGCCTTTGGACTTATATATATATAATAAAATAATGTTTGTGTGTAACTGAGATAATGACAGGTATGCATAAGATGCGGAGCATCATGAGGGCACACGCGGTGTCTTCCAGGTGGGTTTCTCTGCAGACATCTGACTGAGGATTGCCAGGTTGTCACACCTGAACAAAGACCTGCTTGAGTTATTGTTGATTAGACCGGTAAGGATGTATGGATGTGTGTTACATGTGTGGATCAGGGAAGCCTTCAGAGAGAGCTGAAGAGACATGGAGAAACTGGGGTGGACCTGTTGTGTTTCCTTTGCATCTCGACCTCCTTGAAAGATGATCCCTATCATCTGATCCCTATGATCAGTTCCTGGAGAGTGGAAAATAAGGGGGATGCAAGGGTTTTCAAGAGGTTCTCAACAGGTTCTCAATTGCCCAAAACACAGCCCAGTTGGTTTGGTTTGGTTTCTGACTGGGATGCAGGATGTGGGTCCATGAAGGTCCTTGTATCGTCTTTTGTAATGGCACTGAAATTCCCAGTGAAACAAGTACACTGTTGGGGTGATTTTGTACCTGTACCAAGGCTTACCAGCCCAACTGGCCCTCTGGCCAACTGGTAGATTTAATGCATTAATCTTTTTTATACTCTGATTTGTGCAAATTCTTCACAGCTTAACTCTAAAGAGGTGACCTCCACAAGCCACTAGCCTGTTATTTTGTAATGTTCAAGGAACAGTTACATAGCTGTAGATTTTTACTATGAGTCTGCAATGATCTCATCCTTTTTCCAAACATCTGTGATCTGGTCTTGTAGTCATACATCTGCCAAGTGTAAAGTGAAAGCTAAATATACTGCATATATACCATGAGGTCTAGTCTCAATTTTGATCTCTGTGTACTTCAGTTCTCCGCAGGCAATGCCCCAAAAGTCTAGCTCAAAAGTGCTGTCCTATGAGACCTAATCTTTTTTTAGTGAAGTTTGACTGCCCATAAAATCTTGAGAATATGGCCTTAGTTATCCTTTTCCCCCTGATATTCCTGCATTTAAGTATTTTTTTGAAGTTAAGAATCTTCAAATTTGAAAAATATCATCTTGTCTTTCACAGACAAGCTATATTATTTATGTGAATTATAAGAAGTGCAATGCTGGGCTGCTGTGTAAATTCCATACAGTGTTGTTCAGTTAGGATTAGTGGAATTTATTTGATGGTATTTTGACTCTGGAGCGCATTAGGGTTTCTAGCCAGAAACGGTTGAAAAATCAGTGGAAAATCCTAGTTGTTTGTAAGTGCCCGCAGCCTGTTATTGCATGGGGAATCTTCAGTCTTGCCAGTGTCTGCTTTGATGTGGAGCTCAAAGCCAGTGGTAACCGGGGCACTTAATTGTTATCTTGGGGGTGATAATAGCTGGCAGAGGGACTGGGTTTAATTGTTCAGGCTGCCGGAATGCCTGGAATTGTGTCCTTTATGATTGTCGCTGGTGACAAACCGGAGCTTGTGCTTATTTTGGGATTCCAGGCAATGTGATTTTGATTAGCTTGCAGTTCAGTGACACCTGATGAGTGTATGGTGGGATGCCCCCCTTTCCCCTCC
>JAODJW010000019.1:20676209-20692720 GCA_026777045.1 Hyperopisus bebe
AACACCCCCCCCCCACACACACACACACACACATACACACACACGCACACTGAAATATCTGCTACCACCGACCCTACAGCAGTTTCTGCAGGAATCCCTGATCTCAGAACTTCTGGTGGAAGATGGGTCAAACAGAATGTCCTTCAGTGATGTCCTGGGCAATTTTGTTTTCTTTCGTGTCTTAGCCCCGTGCCCTGGGATGGACTGGCATCCCATCCAGGGTGTCTTAGCCCCGTGCCCTGGGATGGACTGGCATCCCATCCAGGGTGTATTAGCCCAGTGCCCTGCGATGGACTGGCATCCTATTTGGGGTATATCACAGCCCCTCTGCTGCATGCTCCTGGTGGGGCAGCTGCTGATGTTCCACTGGAGGAAAGCTGGACCTCTCCCGGCTCTACCTGGAACATGCATTTTCTGTGATGATTTTCAGGCTAACTTGATTTCTAGGTCTTTCCAGACAGTCACATTCTTGGCCAGAACCTGGAGATTTCTTGATCTGTTGTGAGGCTCAGAACCCGGTGCTGTATGTTGGGCTGTTTATTAGCAGGCCTCCTGAGTCTTTCTGATGGGTTTAAGTTGTTCTTTTTCTATGCTTCCTCCTGCAGGGTACAAAGGCCATGTCCTCAGCTGACCAGGAAGACGAGGAGCTAGAGGAAAACGGTTTAATCCAGCCGGCCGTGTTGTTTGCGCCCAAAAGTCTCGTCCTCGTCTCCCGGCTGGATTTCCCTGACGTATTTCGGGTAACTTGCCGAGCCCCAAATGGCAGCATGTTTGGAAGCTGTTTCCCAGAACGAGCTCTTTGTTTGTTGGAATTGCTGCTGATAGTGGCCACTTAATGCAGTCAGAGCTTCCCAGCAAGGCTGTCTGCCTCTCCTTTGTGATTCTTGTGATTCCAACTGTTACGTAGTTACAGGGCCGCTGTGGCATCACTCGCATGTCTGCCCAGGGATGGCAGTAGTTGATGCTTGTTATATAGTACTTTTGTATGTGTTATGCAGTACTCACTGTATGTGTTGTACATTACTCAGTCTGTATGGGCTGTACAGTATTCATTCTGCATTTGTTGTACAGTACTCGCTCTGTGTGTGTGTTGGACAGTACTTGCTCTGTGGGTTGTACATTATTCTCTCTCTGCATTGTACAGTACTTGCTTTGTGTGTTGTACAGTACTTGCTCTGTGTTTTGTACAGTATTTGCTCTGTGGGTTGTACAGTACTTGCACTGTGTGTATGTTGTACAGTACCTGCTCTGTGGGTTGTACAGTACTCACTCTGTGTGTGTTGTACAGTATTTGCTCTGTGGGTTGTACAGTACTTGCACTGTGTGTATGTTGTACAGTACCTGCTCTGTGGGTTGTACGGTACTCACTCTGTGTGTGTTGTACAGTACTTGCTCTATGAGTTGTACAGTACTTGCACTGTGGGTTGTACAGTACTTGCACTTTGTGTGTGTTGTACAGTACCTGCTCTGTGGGTTGTACAGTACTCACTCTGTGTGTGTTGTACAGTACTTGCTCTATGAGTTGTACAGTACTCACTCTGTGGGTTGTACAGTACTGGCTCTGTGTGTCTCTGCAGGGCTGCTTGGGCCTCCTGTACACTGTCTACATCGACAGCCTTAGCCCTCCACTGGAGGCGCTGGTGGCCTCCCTCCTCACGTGCCTTGTCCCCCTGGCTGCCGGGTCCCAGGTGAGTTCCCCGACACCATTCCTAGAATACCTGACCTCTGACCCCTCCTTGTTGGCCTGACCCATGATTCCCCGAGGCCCACGTGCTGCGGTGGCGCCCCCCGCTGACCTGGGTTAATTCCACACTCGGGCAGGTTACTCTTAATGCAGCGCAAACATGGTGTTAATGTATCAGGCACCTCTCGTCTGCTTTCTTTGTCTGAGCACGTCTCCCTCCAGTCAATCATGTAGCTTGGGGGAGAAGGGGGGGGGTGCTTGACTCTAAAATTAGCTCTGATTGCTGGATGGGAAAAATGTCCTGCAGCCACATCAGTTACTTCTTCTAAACCAAACACCCCCGCCCCCCTTCACCCCCCAGAGCCAAGATTCTTTGAAAATGGGCCAGTTCTGGTTAGGGCTGGCCTTTCTGAAAGAATGTGTCATTCGCTAGCGATGGTGGCGTGCGGCCCAGCCGTTCAGTCCGTCTTATTGCATTGCCCTGGGGACCTCGATTCTTTCCAGCTGAAACATGCAGAGTTTTGCTGACCATGTGAAAGAGGCATTTGAGGGTGGGGACCCCCTGTCCCCCCCCTCAGGTCACCTTTTCTGACCTCTCTCTCCCTTGGTCTGTGTCGGCAGTTCGAGTGTGGGTTGCAGTCTCCAGTCAATCTGATGCTATGGCTGTCACACTGAACTCCAGTTTTCCACTGTTCCTCCTCCTTGGTAGTTTACTCTGCAGGCATGAAACCTTCATTAAATATTAAATAACGAGTCTTTATTTGCATAAGTACATTGAAATGCTTTAGCTTTCACATATCCCATAATGCTGTCTTTTCTAAAGTGCACACACACATAGATAGTGAAGCTTGGGGTCTGAGTTCAGGGTCACACACACACACACACACACAGCCATTTATCTTATATCCCTGGAGCATTTTTCAGGGGGTTAAGGAACTTGCTCAAGGCCCCAAAGGGGAAGTGACTATTCTGCCTATTACGGGATTCAAACTGGCAACCTCCTGTTTACGGGCACAGAGGCCAAACCCGTTAAGCGCCTCGCTGAACTATGGTGCATGCTGTAGCAAAGGTATTACAGGAAAGTACGTGAATGATATGCAAATGAGTTCACACGTCTTTTCCGAGGCCACTGAACTTACCAAAAATGAGAACCTTAAACTGCAAAGTTAATTTCACTGTGCTCTACAGAATGAAATGGGTGTAAGCCATACCCTCAGCATTACGCCACGAGACATCATGTAACTGGTAAACCGGTCAGGAAGTGTAAACATGTGTGGTCATGTGTAAACTCAAGAAAGGTCTTGTACACTGAGTAATATATGGCCGCCATCTTGGATGAGTTTGCAAACTCTTAAACCACCTACCAAAAACACATTTGTGACTGACTAATCCAGAATGGCTCTGATTATCTGCCCTGGGGTGCTACTGAAATAATTAAAATGATTCGACTCAGACAACAGTCGTCAGACTCTGAGGCCCTAAATAAAAAGTAATTCCAAATATATGTTTGGTCGCACTTTGCTCAAAGTTGATATAATTAACTACAGTTGAACCCATAAGTATGCTATAATTATTTTTTTTTTAATTTGAGTGAAGCAGTAGACCCTATATTAATATATTACTAGTTCTTGCGTTTGTCAGAAACAGTGTTGTCCATTAGTCAGGTCTTTTTTGTCCACTGATCTTCTGCCTTTCACTCAAAGATGAGTCATTATTTTCACTGTACTTTTGTGTCTGATCTGGACAGTAGTGGGCTTGGGAGGAATTCACACACTAACCCATCTCCTTTAAGAACGAGATCAGCCCCTGCTCGTAAGATGGAGGGAGCAGTACCCAGTACACAGCTGTACTGATTGATTATGGACGTGGTGTCTCCTGAAGACCTCAGCTGTCATGGGGACCTCAGCAGACTGCCTGCTTTCTAATGGATGCTGCTGGGTCTCTCATCACAGAAACTCTTCTCCCTGGGGGCAGGAGACCGGCAGCTGATCCAGACGCCACAGAACTGCAACCTGCCGGTCAGCGGTAGGACTGTCAGCCTGCTCTTCCAGCAGCTAGGTGGGTCTGCAACCCACTGACACACGTTCAGAGATCTGGAACATGCTCACACAGAATACTGAAACATACTCAGACAGAGTACTGACACAAATTTGTGCACAGTATTGAAACATGCTCACGCAGAGTACTGAAACAGACACAGAGTACTGAGACATTGCACACAGAGACCTGAAACACACTTACATAGAGTACTGAAACAAGCTCAAGCAGAGCAGGATTATTGTTAACGAAAACTAAAGACTACAAGAAAACATTTCTTCAAAGGAAATCAGATGAAAATACACTAAAGGCTGATTTATAGTTGACGCTCACAACGCATACACATACACATATTATGGCCCTAAAAATATCTATATGAAAACTACAAATATTACTTCAGAAACTGACTAAAATAAAATATGCCTAGGCAGGGAATTGAAACATGCACTGAAACATAAAGTACTGAAACATGGTCACGCAGAGTACTGAAACATGCCCATGGAATACTGAAACATACTCACAGAGTACTGTAACATGCCCATGGAGTACTGAAACATACTCACAGAGTACTGAAACAAAGACACACTTCCGCATCGGATGCTAAAGATTTGACATGGTTTACAATGAGTGTCTTTGTATCGTATTTTAAATGGCTGTATGTTGTGTCTATTGTCTCTTACTGAATAGTTTCAGATGTACACCAATCTGTCCATTTTCCATAACCACTCACCCGTTGCTGGGTTGTGGTGATCTGCGGTTTTCAAATGAATATTTCTAACTGCAGTAGTGCAGCGAAGGCTGGATTTCATTTTTCTTGCCGCTGTGGTGGGACTGTATGCAGGTTGGAGCCAGGCAACAGTAATGTGTTTATTTAGTCATAGATCTGTCAGCATTTCCACAGAAAAGGACTTAGGTTTTTCAAATATCAAGTTTTCATTTTCTTTGGATTGTAACTTTGTGGTTTTTCTGTTTTGTTTTGATTTTTAAAAGTGTGTTGTTTTGTTGTTCTGATGGATTTGGTGCATTTGTGAATTGCTTTTTCACGTGTCTTACCTCACTGTTTCATTGGTCCTTGTCGTCAGGATCTTCTAGGCAATAGCTTCTCTGAAAACGCCGGCCAAAAAGAGCGGTAAACCCACATGGAAACATGAGGCTGTGTAAATGCTGTTAATAATATTTATAGATACTTTTATTGATCCCCATGGGACAATTCTTTTTATACCTTCCCCACTTGCTCTCTGTAGGGCAGAGCCAGCTGGCTGTGAAGGGCAGCCACCCATAGCAGCACCTTGGGAGCTGGGGGGTAAGGGCCTTGCTCAAGGACTCACAGATG
Organism: Hyperopisus bebe; assembly: GCA_026777045.1. Lineage (NCBI taxonomy): Eukaryota > Metazoa > Chordata > Actinopteri > Osteoglossiformes > Mormyridae > Hyperopisus > Hyperopisus bebe. Next base: position 20,681,264 of record JAODJW010000019.1, read on the forward strand.
TGCCAAGGCTAAGCTTGAACCAACGACCTTCCGATTACAGACACAGAGGCTTAGCTCTGGCTGGTCGTTTTGGCCGGGTTGGGATGAGGTGCACGGAATAATGCTGGAAGTTGATTTCATTCTTGGATTCCCCCCATCTTGGTTGACCGGCGCGATGAAGAGGTCACAGCTTTGTTAGGAGTTTGGTGTGATGCAGACATAGATTTTTCTGCAGTTGGACGGGGGCTGCATACTTTGGGTTACGTATTCTGTCATCTTAAATAAAGTCAATATTTTTTGTGTATTTTTAATAATACACACGGGGCTGGAAATTAAGGTCACCCACTTTACTGAATTTGGTCAAAAGGCGAGTGCCAATAACTGAACACCAGCATGCTGGCTAGAAAAAATTGTATTGGAATTAATTTTTTACTGAAGTAGCCCAGTCGGCTAGTAGATCAACCCCTAACTACACATGTATGTGTGATAGATTTGGCTTTTGTATTCAAAGACTGCGACCCCTCGCTGGATCCGCGATGTGCCCCGTGTGAAGCCTGTGATTGGTTGGACAGGATGCAGGGCAGCCCAACTTACCAGGCATCCGTGCCTCCTCCAGGAGGTCCGTGAGGCCCGCCATGTCCCGTACCTCCTCCAGGAGGTCCGTGCCTCTGCACCCACCGGCTCTTCACCTGATACCTCCTTCATTCCTTGGCTCTAGAACTCGATTGTTTTTAGTCCCGCACATTAAACCCAAACAGCTCAGAGCGAAATTTAGTAATTTTAATGAGCCTTATGCAGTAAAAGGTAGGACAGGAGGGAATGTTTTTGTGAAATAAGGAGTCTGGTCGCCTGGTCACCATGGCAACCATCACCTGCTGAAGAGGGTTTAACTCCATCATGAAAGCGGGGATCCTTTTCTTCTCCACAGAGTGATTAATGATTAAATATTTGGCTTAGAATGTTATTACTTAACAGAACTCTGGCCACTTTATAATATTTGATCATTGCTTTAATCCATCTGCCCATCTTCAGACGTTCTTCATTAGTTTTTAGTAAATAGCAAGACTGTGTTCTGTTACAAGCCCGGGGTGATGCAGACATATAGACTTTACTGTATTTGGACAGGGTCTGCATAATTTGGTTTACTTGGCCTGCTATCTTAAAAATCACAATATTTGATTGCATTTTTAAATAACATACATACATGTACAGATATATACAGTATTCAGGTTGAGTACACTTTCTGAAAGCTATTTTTTTTCTCTGAAAACCTTAATTTGATAAAACGCATTACAATTTACACAGCCTACGTACTGAAGCAGTGTTCAAGAAAAGCCTCTAAATTCCTCAAAATAGCCATAGTCGATTATGGCATCACAGACACAAGGCATTTGAGTTTAGTGAAGTGAAAGTGATTAGTTGTCATTGTTGACACACAACAAAATGCATCCTCTGCAGTTAACCCATATGTGACACAATGACATAGCAGGGGGCAGCTAATTCAGCACCTAGGGAGTGGTGCTTTGCTGGTCAGGGATTCAAACCAGTAATCTTTCAGTTATAAGTGCACTTCCCTAACCATTAGGCCACCACTGTCAGTTTAAGCAGGGTAGTCACCTCACATGCCCTCTCAGTGATCACTTGACTGTTCTCTTCAGTCCATCCCAAACAAGTTGTCCATCACTTTCCTTTCAAGTTCATAGTTTCACTGTCGCTCACTGGTGCTGTGTGTAATATAGATCCGAAGGCCTCGAAGTATCAGCCTGTAGATGGTTCCATACAGCCCACAACATGTTTTTAATCCATTATTAAACTTGGCCTGCAGATCGATCTTTTGTTATCCATGGAGAATATAAAGCGATGTAACGTCATTTCACTAATCAGTGCTGACACCCCCCACCCCCCTCCCCCGCAAGTTTCACCGCCGGCAGCAGTGCCACCAATTAACGGATCACCAGTGTAAGATGATTTAATTCTTTCGTTCCTCTTTTGGTTCAGAAAAACCTCAAGTTGCCCGCTTGAGCTGAAGCCCTTCTGGTCAATGGCCACCTGGTCTTCTGAGTCTGAGACCCCCTCATATGACACAGATCCAGCTGATCTAAACAAACCCAAGAAGGGACACCTGAATAGCCAGTAGGAGCAACTGGTGAACTCAACGAGCGTCTCTTTCCCCTGTATTTTGGGCCCCCCCCCCCCCCCCCCCAATAGCCCTCATTCTTGAAACCACTTAGATCTGCTTCCCACGTAGATCTGCTTCAGCAAACCACATAGATCTGCTTCCCTTACTTTGAAATAATCTCCAGGACACTAAAAACATATGAACCCCATTGAGTAGCTTTTTTTTTTTGCCTTATACAAAATGCCTCCTTGGACGGGCAGAATGGGCACAGTTACCATTAACCAACCTGTCTGGTGCAACCTCTACTGTTTAGAATCAATTGTTGCTACTTTAATTTCATATATCATTGTTGTTTTAAATAGCTGGGAAATCAGACAGTAATGCAATTTAACAAACTGTTTGTTGATTAATAGTGGAGTGATGAAATAAAGGATTCAGTAAACAAAGAAATTTGGGGCACCGGTTGGAGATGGAAGTTGTCTGGCTAAATGCTGAGCTGTGTAGTATTTATCTTTCAAAGTGGACACAGGCCTTTCTGGCAGATTATAAAACAATAAATATGACCAGAAACCACAAAAACAAGGACATGAAATGAATTGTGCTAAACAATTGGCCATACCCTTGGTTAAGGTCAAGGGTTCAATTTTTCAAATTTCCAGTATCAGGCATGAAAAGACCTGAAATGAAACCAGATAGACTAGTGGAAGAGGAAGCTCAAGAAGGATGAATTCAACGTAATTAATGATGAAAGTAGGAATGTTCACATCCTGAGGAAGATTTCAATGTTTACGCAATGGCTTCAATCCCTGCACGACAAATTGGTTAAAGACCAAAGTGCTTGGAAACGAAAACTTCACCTGGAGTGGTGTGTATAGCATCGACCATCCTCCTGAGAGCTGATAGATGCCTGCGAAAAGGAAGTGATGTAATCCAAGCATACAACATGTCGAGGACAAGAGAAAGTCAACCCTTTTGACTGGTTTTCCGGTAGCACTGATTCATGAACACAAAGCCACATATGGACCACTTTATATCAGAACAATGAAAACATTCTCTCCTTCAAGGGTTTCGGGGAGCTTAGTAGTGCTCTTGTTAGCAATATTTACGTTCTTCTGTACCCTCAGACTGTTTTGTTAGCTTAGTTCTAAAGTCTTGACCAATAGACAGCAGAATAAAGGCAGGGGTCTTGTTAGGCTAATTATCCCCTAGTTCCCAAATGAACACAAAAGTCCCAATTTATTTGTATTGTAAATGTCAAGCCTGGCCTAGAAACACAGTAATTGTACAGATATTTCTCTGTTTGTAATCTCCTGTATTCTTCATTTTTTGTTTGCTAATTATCCCACTGACAGTATGATACAAGGCTAGAATTAGGAGACCTGAAATTTATTTTCATTGCCATTTTGGTATTTTTTTTTCAAGGTTTATTTTGTATCAAAAGAATGTGAGAGATATTTTGAGAGACGCTCTCATGTGTGCTTCCAGTGAACTTTATCCAAACTAATGCCGGAGATGTCGGTTAATCTAGCATCTTTTGTTTAATATCTTTTTTGTACTATCTGTTTATCTTTCAAGTTGATACTGATGATCTCTGCGCGGATTTCCAGCTCCGGGCCTTTGAATTTGGCGAAAGTGAAATTTTACATTGATGTTAAAAATAAACATTGTGTCATTCTGTATTCTCCATCGGAGAATGTTCTTGATAAAATTGTGTGCAATAACAGTGTCTGTTGCTCAACCACTGCTTCTCCGCCTCTTCCACATGTCAGGGATCCAGAATGTTCTCAGCCTCTTTTCCGCTGTCCTGACGGAACACCGGGTTCTGTTTCACTCCACCAGCTCGCAGCGCCTTAGCGACGCCTGTAGGGCTCTGGAGTCCCTCATGTTCCCACTCAAGTACAGGTGAGTGGCCCTTTTATAAAATCTGAGACTCAGCATATCGCCCCCTAGTGGTTAGGTTCAAGGCTAGACCTGGTTCTGGGTTACAGAGGGCCACCTCAGTTCAGATGATCCAAATGGAATACAAGTAGCTCTCGACTTATATAAAACCGGACTTAAATCTTAAATGTGGACTTAGACAAAAAAACATCCAAGATACAAACGAGATCATGGCAGCATAGATGTAAAAAGACGATAAACGCATATACCTAAATTCACACTTTATCTTTTTATTGATTGAATGTGTGTTGTTTAATATGTATTTTTAGCTAATGTATTTTTTGCTATAAGGAGTCTTCAGTGGTATGGGGGGGAGGGGGGGGGGTAAATCTGACTTTTTGACTTACGTAATCGTCTGCAGAACGGATTACTTGCATCAGTCGAGATCTGCCTGTGTTATTAGGCAAACCAGCTATACCCATGTGGCATGAGGGAAGCTCGAAAATACTTCAATAATCCATCCTTAGCTCTTTCCCGATCTGTTCAAGATTTATGTAAAACTTTACCCTGAGCTAAAACAAAAGTTTGTGGTCTCTAGTCGCATATGAGACCTAAGCTTTTATTATTGCTACTGTCAGTAATAGTCAATATATATTGAAATGTATAAATAGATTTTTGTGTATTTTGCATTTGCATGTCTGTTGGTTAGCTAAGGCCCTGGAGAGAATTTGTTCATTGACATGGGTTCTGAATATCCTCTCTCTCTGATTTGTGCACCCAGTTACCCCTACATTCCCATTCTCCCTTCCTGCCTGCTGGAGATGCTCAGCTCACCCACCCCCTTCATCATTGGGGTGCACTCTGTATTCCAGAGTGAGATTCAGGACCTGGTAAGACCTCCTACAGCAGTGCAGGCTTTGTTTCATTGTAGTGTCATTATTGTGGGTTAACTTATAGGCAGAGGTGTAAATTTCAGGTCCAGAAAGTAAAAATCCAGACCAAGATTTTGTGTCAACCAACCACTTGAGCATAGAAAGTGACACACAGAGTACTCAACTGGTTGGTTGAAACAAAACTTTGGTCTGGATTCTTACTTTCTGGACCTGAAATTTACACCTCTGCCTACAGGCAACTCAACTTGAGCAAGACATTTCAGTACATATGGTGGGTTAGAAACTGTAACTTTGAATCAGGCACTTTCACATATCTGAGTTGATGAAGCAGTGAATAATCCATCATACCTAGAAGCATCTCAGTGACTTTGAGAGAGGCTTACATAGTGTACCATGTTTGGCAGGAGCTCTAGTGACCAGGACTGCTTGAGCTGCTAATGTCTCACAAGAAACAGTGGAAACGATGATGTTGGAATTTTGGGCAACTCTGGGCAAAAGCTCGTGGTATCTGAGCACTGGCTAATCAAGGCCGAACACACAACTCAAAATGACCTGACCGCATTGGAAGAATATGCTCAGATGAATCACCCTTCTCCTTTTTTTTCCACAAGCAGATATGTCCATGTACCAAAATAAGCCTATAGGCTTGATGGCTTTTGTTCCAGGGCCAAAGGCTCAGACAGCTTTGTTATAGTGTCAAAAGCATTCTTAGGTTCCCTTGAGTCATTAGAGCGCAAGACTAACAGCAAAAAGTAAAAAGTCATTTTGAAGGTATGCCTGTTGAAGTTATTATTCCATGTTGTTGTGATCCAACTTCCTATGAAAACATTTTATTTTGGTACTGGTTGGATTCATTATAGCTGGGTTGGGTTGGATTTAGTTGGATTAGATTTGAGTTGAGTTGAGTTGGGTTGAGTTGATTTGGATGTATTTCAGTTCATGTTTATATCTGATGCAGGTCTTGTGCTGTTTCTCATTATGACCTGCGTATACAGTGAAATGTAACGTAGAAAAATGGAAAAATTGACAGTAATTTGTATGGATTTTGAGATGTTACTCCGATGTGTCCTTCTGTGTTATTCTCAGCTGGATGTAATCATTGCTGACCTGGATGGAGGGACGATCAAGATCCCAGAGTGCATCCACTTGTCCCACCTCCCTGAGCCCCTGCTGAATCAAACCCAGGCGGCCCTGTCGATGGTAATGTCCCAGCATGCATTTCACTCCTCTTTTGGTGAGCGAAAGTTCTGTTGCTGGTGTCAGCAGGTAGGCATGGCAGTTAATGGAAGGAATAAATGTGTGCTACTGCAACCCCAGAAGGATCCCAGGTGTTTGCCTCCCGACATGCAGTCTCTATCTCCAAGGCATCGTGCTGTTCCAACATGTGAATTTGTTGGTAAAAAAAAAATGAAATTGTAATTGTGCTTGAGTGTTACCATTTGAATGTTTCTCCTGTCCTGCAAGGTTCTGCACCCAGACCTCGAGATGGCTGATAAGGCCTTCCCCCCACCCCCGGCGGCCTCCTCCAATATGAAACTTCTGGTACGCTGTCGGTCATGATCACACTTGCATCCAGAGCTAATGATGTGGAAATGAATGCGATTGACCTTAAAAAACAAACGAAAAAACACCGCAGGAGCAAATGTGCCTCCATGCTGGCCCTTTAAGATCTGCAGTTTGGCTTCTGGTGGTATGTAGCACGTTCTTTGTTGCTCAGTACACAGGTCAATAACCCAAACAACTAACCTCTGTTGTGTTTTTGTTTTGTGAGTTCTGTTAGACTTTTCTGTTTATTTAAAAATGAAATGTTGTGTACTATTATCTCTAACATTCTTTGCACTGTCACTGTTTATCTCTCCATCCATCCATCCATCCATCCATCCATCCATCCATCTCTACCTAGTCACTCAAAGACAGACAGATACATCCGTTTCTGCCCCTCTGACCTTCCTCGGTTCCCGCCCTCCCCTCTGGTACTGTCTAACTTTCTGCCCTGTGTTTTACAGGACAAGGAGGTCCGTGCCGTCTTCCTCAGACTGTTTGCGCAGCTATTCCAGGGCTACAGGTCCTGCCTGCAGCTCACTCGCATCCACGCTGAGCCAGTCATCCACTTCCACAAGGTAAGACACGCGTCTCATGGATGTTCCTGGACCGGGCTGGCCATTTGCCCCAGCGCCGTGTTTGTTTCCCTTTGTTTATGTGAGCACATCCTTGGTAATGTCTGTGTGCACACGCAAGTCACCCCCCAGGTCTGGGGGGGCTCGAGATCCGGCCGTTTGTTGTCACGGCCCCCAGCCTTGCCTGTTTTAGCACATGCACGAGGCTTTGATGTGGCATTTGTCTGCTTTTGTGGTCCGGCTTAATAGGAAGGATTTACTAATTGCTGTTTGTATTTTTCTTAGCTGATTGAGATTCTTGTGTGGAATAAAGCTGGTTCTGTGCCGGTGATAGATTGTGAAGCAGAAGTATGTCCATGTTTTTTTCCATAGTGAGTAGATACAGAGGTTTTCTGTGGTATAAACAATGGAAAACTGGATTTGGATCTGACTTATGCTCTATGCTGCCTGGAATACCCCGCCACCCCAGTCCAGGATACACATTTCGATGGGTGGATTTTAGATGCTACTTATTCGGCTTTTTTGCATGGACTCAGTACTTTGGTCCTCCATGGTTTAATTGAGCTGTAATATGAGCTCTCACTTGACCTGTGCAGTTTAGTACCTATCTTGACTTGATCTCAACCTTTCTGTCTTCCAGCTATGCCTCTGTGATAACCCATGTGTCTCTTCTGTTTCCTCCATGCCCGTTCCCACAGACGGCCTTCCTGTGCCAAAGGGGCTTGATCGAGAATGATCTTCTCACCAAAGTGCTTGATAGCATGGCCTTCAGTGGCTTCATTTCAGAGAGGGGCTCCCCCTACAGGGCTTGTGACATTTTTGATGAGGTATATACACTTCCCCTGCTCAGAAAGGGATGGGTTTGCTTTTTTGTCCATCCTAAGATGGTCCTTGCAAGGTTCTCATTAGTCGAAGGTCAGAAGGCTAGAAAATATGCTTCTCTTTCTCCATGCAGCTGGTCGCCTTTGACTTTGAGCGGTTTAAAGAGGATGAGGAGAGCCCAGTTAAGCTTCAGAAGCACATCCGTGAACTTGCTGAGCATCTGTACAAGAACGTGAGTGATAGGGAGAATGTCCTCTAAATGTCATATTGCTTGTGGTCTACTGAGAGCACCCAACTTCCATTCAAATTTCATTGAGGCTCATTGACTAGCTGTGAATATTTTTCTGCCTGACAGGAGAACCCCAGCCCCCATACAGCTTTCCAGAAGGTTCCGCGACCCTCCGAGGGATCACACTTGCGGGTTCACGTGGTACCCTTCCCTAGGCTGGACCCAGAGCGTGTTGAGGCCTTTCTACAGCAGGGATTGGTCAAGAATCAAGGTGCCCCTGTTCCCTGTAGTCGTCCTATGAGGAAGTGTGTGGTACCTGCTGGCCAACCTGTAGGTAAGTCCTCCACCTGCATATGACAGGTAACTACCATCTTCTTGAAGGTCGATCTTTTCAGTTCTTTTAATGGGGTGTCAGGTCCAATCCATAGTTGATCCATCTACATTGAGTCTAGTTCATCCTTTCATTGGTTGTTCTCAGGCTGCAGAAGCTTGGTGTGAAATGGATTTATTGGCTACCGAAGAATGGCACTAGTTTCCATGGAGACCAGTTTGTCACTGTTAACTTTTTCTGGTCCTCTTTGCACAGTGCCAATCCTTGGCAAGGCGGGTTCTGTCTTCAACAGTGCCCGACGACTGGAGGTGGTGAGAACCTGCATTGCATCCATCTTCGACAACAAGACTCTGGAGACGGAGAAGGTGAAGTCCTCGCCTAGTACTGTGTTACTGAGTATTTGAGTTCTCCATTCCCCTTTTCATGGATGTTCGGACATTTGGCTGGTGTCGCAGTGTGATGTCAGTAATTGCTGATGAGTACATACAGGACTCCTATAGGCCAGAGTTCAGAGACACGGAATAAACAAGTTTCACGTTGTCCTTAGTGTGCAGGTGTGTGACCGTGTCTCCTCCTGCAGATCCTTCCTGCAGCTCTCCGTGCCCTGAAGGGTAAGGTGGCTTGCCAGTGCCTGACTGATGAGCTGGGCCAGCATGTACAGCAGAACCGGGTCATCTTGGACCACCAGCAGTTTGACTATGTTGTGCGCATGATGAACTGTGCTTTGCAGGTAGGCCATTGTCCTGAAAGTCAATGAAACACCAAAGACCCAGCAGCTTTTATAAACAGGCATATTCAGACTTACCTTAATTAATTAGACTTCACTCAAATTCATGTTTATGTGTTTATATTCCATGTATGTGGAGTGTTTGAATACATGTAGGCAACCTATATTCTTCCAAATGGCACTTAAAGCTGTTTTTCCTGAGTGATATTTAACCGCAGACTAATTTATTAATACCATTAACTCTATCCAATGATAGTTCAGTACATAAAATTCTGAATCAGTTTCGTGTAAGAGAATAATTTCAATAAATTATGACAAAATGTGATTTTGATTATTTGAATCACTTTCAATTTGTTATTTATTGATTGTTAATTTAATACACAAGCATTCTACATAATGCACCTGTAGGTTACGCTTTTATACCTCATCTTTACATATAAATGGAATGAAATGAAGCTATGAATTGGCCTATGCGTATTACATTGATTCCGTGATTTGAACACATGTAGAAAAATCTAATCTGTCAGCTGGTTTTGCCAATATTGATATGGGCATGTTTTTGCAGTAGTTCTTGTAAGTACTTGTATATTTGTGGTATTTGTGGCTGGGTGGCAGTAATATGGTGATTATGTGGCTTTGTAGTTTACTGTTCTGGCCAATTGGGATCCTTCAGAACCTCTGCTGCCCATTACCGGTATTTCCTGGGTTTAATAAGCAGAGGTGGAGATTTCAAGTCCAGAGAGTATAAATCTAGACCAAGACTTTGCTTCAACCAATCAGTTGAGTTTAAAAAGTTACGCGCTTTTGAGTTAAACATATTCTCCTCTCGTCAGCCCGGACACTCCCGCTGTGCTTCACCCAAGAAAAAGGGGGAAAGGAAGGATAATTAATTAAAAAAAAGGGGGTTACGCCCTTGATTTTGTCAACAAGCAAAATGTGGAACATTTACAATTTACATTGTGAACCAAATTCTGCTGAAACACTTTTATTCTGAAACTGAAAGCACGGCGGAGGGAAGCCTGCTAGACTTATTTTTGGTCATCATGAGAATCTGTCAACAAGAAATGTTACAGCATTAGAATTTTGTGCAGAGCAATTGACATTTCCTTATTAGGTATATCAAAATGATGTTATTTATTGCTCTTGTTTAATGATCCCTTATAAGAACATAAGACGTTTACAAATGAGAGGAGGCCATTTGACCCATCAAGCCCTCAACCATTTTCCCCAAATAGGTTCTACCGCAGCAAACAGCACATACTATATAAGTCTTTCATCTTCATTGCAACAGACAATCAATTAATACAATCAGTTCATGTTCATTTCTTCACTTGTTTTGTATTGTCACTTGTTCTACTGATTAACTACCCCAGAGGCAAAACTGAAATATTGGAAAATAATACAATGTGATTCTGTCGTCGAACTAGTTTTTAAAAAAATTGAGAAAGCTGATACGATATTAAGTTTGTGAGAATGACCAGTATTGGTTAAGAATGAATCCATATACTTTTTCCGCTCTTCATTCAGAATAATTCTGTAAATAAGCAAATATGCCTAACCAACAGATATGGTGTACATATTAGTAGCAGGGACTGAATGTTTAGAATGCATTGCTAATGAAATAATAATGCAATCAACTGCATAGTGCAAACAAGCATATATGCTACAGTGTGGCCTGATATATTATTTCAAAGCAGTTGCTAGTCACTGCCACTAAAAACCCACACATCTACCTTATTAAGCATAGAATAGTCACCAGTTATGTGGTTGTCTTGCTCATGTAGTTCTGTACGTAGTTAATAATGCAATTAAGTGCACTTAAGTCAGTGGCAGAATGCGGCAAAATATGCGACACATATTTTGGTGTTTCTCCACACAAAGCGCGTATCTAGCCTAAGCATGCATTAAACCTCAGACTTAAGTAAATGGGCAATAAGTGTAAGTGGGGAAAAAAGGGAGCAGCTACGTGCTTTTTTGACTTAAGTGCATGTCGGAATTTTATTGGTGTATTTATTTGCAGTGTTGTGGCAGAACCCCCCAGCCTGCTTTGTGTGGCGTGCCCCCACACTGTTCCTCTGGTTCCTGCTGCGGCCTTTTGGCTGGCGGGTTACAGACCTGGACTCGTATCCAGAGGGTTGTGTGTCCCAGGCCCAGGAGGGGTGGGGGTTTTAAGCTGCGTATCCAGCAGTGTGAGTGATGGTCTGGTAAAAACGGGGGCGAGGCGTAAACATCCGCATTAACATGCCATCGATGCTGGGGGCTTTGCTCATTTCCAGATCCTATTCCATGACTTACACATTCCTGCTATTTCTGGTCCTCAGCACCCCTACCAGATGAAGTGGGGGGGGGGGCGTGGGCGCGG
>JAODJW010000019.1:20702014-20718798 GCA_026777045.1 Hyperopisus bebe
CATGTGTGTGGTGTGTTCACTGCATAGAAGCATGTGTTTGGTGTGTTTACCGTGTTGAAGCATGTGTGTGGTGTGTTTACTGTGTTGAAGCATGTGTGTGGTGTGTTCACTGTGTAGAAGCATGTGTTTGGTGTGTTCACTATGTGGAAGCGTGTGTGTGGTGTGTTCACTGTGTAGAAGCGTGTGTGTGGTGTGTTCACTGTGTAGAAGCATGTGTGTGGTGTGTTCACTGTGTAGAAGCGTGTGTGGTGTGTTCACTGTGTAGAAGCATGTGTGTGGTGTGTTCACTGTGTAGAAGCGTGTGTGTGGTGTGTTTGCTGTGTGAAAGCTTGTGTAGAGCACGTCTCCTAAATCTGGCCTTAGATTAAGATTAATAAATTTGTCATATGCATGTTAAACAGACAGTTACACCATAAAATGAAAGTGGATAACCTGGCTCTACATGTTTTTGTTCTGACATTATGGGGTCGGTTTGTCACCTTGTCTGATCTTTAAGCTGATCATTTATATGCATTCTGTAAAGCCCACAGGATGTCTGGCATTGGGGTTAATGTTACCCCTTTAATTCCCTGCTTATATCACGCTTGGCCTATAATGCCCTCGTGAGCATAACTTACATAGCGAGGATGACAGCCAGTGGCCTCAGGCGGTCCGACGTTGCCCCCTAGTGGGAGGGTAGCTGCAGAACATGTCATGGCCCTGTGTGCCTGTGATTAGAGCTGGTGGTGTCTCAAAACACAGCAGGTAGTGTTATTGTGTTACTGTCATTCACCCATTAAATAATCCTGATTCCCACTGGTTACTTTTTAAGGTACTATTGGGCCTTTCTAATAGCCATGCAGCAGGGGATTCTGGGATTCAGATGATGCCTCACCTCTGTTTTGATTGGCCTCTGTGATTTGCTCCTACTGAACACTGCAAGAGTCCTGGCACATATCCCTGTTTGTAAGACCTACATGGGTTTACCCCCTTTGTTGTACCAACAGCAACGTACCAGTATTCCAGCTCTTGGAAAATTGGAGCGTTCTGTCAGAGCTGTTCTTGGGAGTGAGGCTGGTGGTCTGGGGCCGGGGTGGCCAGAGCAGAATACAAAAACAAGTTGTGATTTTCAGGGACTGTTAACATTTAGCTGCCTTGTGGGCTAGACGTGATCCCCAGCCTGGATCTTTCCATGTTTGCTTAGTTAATTTCTCTAGTGGGGAGCTGGAATGGAATATAAAGCTTTGTGTAGTAGATATCACCGTGCCTCTATTCATCTTCCACTCCATCTGTCATCAACAAGAAACTGGCGCCAGGGGTGAACCAGTTCGCCTACACTTGTGTACAAGATCATCCCATTTGGACAAACCAGCAGTTCTGGGAAGCCACCTTCTACCACGAAGTCCAGAATCAAATCCGTGCCCTCTATCTTAATTCACCTGAGGAGAAGCTGGGGTTCATGTCCAAGACAAAGGTGACAGTGCAGCTCCTGATCATTGTAGTTTTTGAACATCATGTATAGCACCCTGATCCTGGGTATTCATTATGTTCCTCCAGATATTATGGAAAGATCTGTAAGTTTAATGCTCTTGCACCTTCTACATCAGGATGGGGGTTCCTCTGTCCCAGCTGCAAGCGTTGACTCAGAGCCCACTGCCATGGACCTGGCGGCAGAACAGCTGCGTGCCTGGTCAAGCCTCAGCAAGGAGAAACAGCAGGAACTGGTCAAGAATGAGGAGAGCACAGTCTTCAGTCAGGCTATACATTATGCCAGCCTCATGGTCTACCTGCTGGTGCCTTTGGATGCCAGCAAGAACAAGCTGCTGCGCTCTGGGCCCGGAGCTGATTGGGAGAGTGGCAGCAATAGCATCATCACCAACAGGCAAGTGCCACCTAGAGGCCAGGAGGACTCACAGTATGATGGGGTGGTGGGAATTCTCGACTCTAAGTACCGTTAACTAGATTATATATAGTTACGTTACAAATCAGGCTACAAAGGCTACAAAAGGCATTATTTATTTACCTTGGACTGTCGGTTTCTACCAATAGAAAATGGGTTAAACCATTCAGTGAAAGACAGAGGGAGTTTTTTTTGTATTATTAGAGCTAGGTAATTCAGGTCCAGAGAGTAAAAATCCAGACCGGGATTTTGTTTAAACCAACCAGTTGAGTATTCTGTGACTGTGGCTCTTTAAGCTCAACTGGTTGGTCTGGACCTGAATTACCCAACTCTCCCCATCATGGTTGCTATAGCCTCATTTTTCAAGTAGTCAGCAGCTCCCCAGATTATTTTCTTTGTAAAAGTAGCTCATACTGCAAAGAAAAGGGTTAGAAACCATTGATATAGAGCTAATGGGACTTGTGAATCTCTGGAACGGTTATTTTGGGAATCGTGGGTAGAAAAATTTGGGAACTTTTGTATTAGTCCAGCTGATATGCAGTGTGACTGCAGGAATGAGTGCATCTGACTTAGAAGGGAATGCTTTGGGGACAGGGTTGCCTGTTGGATGGTATCTGGGAGGCACCGTCTATGAGTCAGGGAGCCCCCAGAACAGCATATTGATGAGATCATAATTCTGGCCCGGAGTTGAAAACAACACGGAATTTAGGGGAATGTTGCTGAGTTACTGAGGACTTTACTTTTGTTGCCTGCATTTTGACTTGATTTAAGATTCAGAAAAGATTCCACGATGCCGCATGTGGATCTGCGACACTTTGGTGCGTGCGCCACCATGTGAGTGTAGCCTTGACATCAGGCCGGGCACGGTGCCAGTGAGTCGGGGAGTGTGGCAAACGTGTGCTGCCCGCGGCTTCATCTGCCCCCCCCCCCCCCCCCGGCCCACAGCATCGCCGGCAGCGTGGCGGACAGCTTCGACGCGGAGAGTGGCTTCGAGGACGCGGAGGGCAGCGACACGGCCAACGCGGTGACGCGCTTCGTGGCCCGCTTCGTGGACAAGGTGTGCACGGAGAGCTCCGTCACTCAGGAGCACATCAAGACCCTGCACAGCATGATCCCAGGTTCGAGCCCCGGCTGCGGCTCCTGAAATGATGCAGAGCCTGTATCAATTATCACATGCGCTCAGTTATGTACCTCACGTCATGCAGGAATTGTGGCCATGCAGATGGAGGCTGTGGAGGCAGTCCACGGGGAAAGCAGGAGACTTCCCCCCATCCAGAAGGTAAGGACCCCCCACCTAGGGACTGGCCCAGTGTTAATTATAGTGCGATCATACTTGTACAGCTTGACCACTTGGCTAAAGACAAATATTAGCACTGTGCTAATGTGGTTATGCTAGCTTGGGGGTTAGTGGGGAGATGTGGCCAAGCCAACGGTAGAGCAGTGTTAGCACCATGCTAATGCCGCTATGGAGGGGGGCACGGGTCTGTGTTCCTTTGTTCCGCCGGCGCTGATCCGGAGTATAACCCCTCTACCCGTCCGGCCGTGAGGTGCCAGAATGATGTTTGCCTTGGCGTGGTCGCTGGCTGTCAGTCTTCTGGCTTTTGGAATTTCCACGGTGGTCTTTAATTTCTTGCATAAACAGTCATTTCAGGGTTCACCGAAAGGAAATTTAACGGCACTGAAGTTCATGTGTTTCAGACTGAATGCGGCAAAGAGAGGAAAATCCCTTGCTGTTCACTCCTTAAGTGTACCCTTCAGAAAAACACCACAAGATGCTGCTGATAGAAGTATAGTTTTAAGAGCCACATAATATTTGAGGTTATTTTAACTGACAGGACATTTACACCAGCACTGGCATCCGTGACAGTGATGGTGTATGTGTCACGTGTCTTGCTGTGTGTGGGGGGGGTGTGGCCTAGGTCATGTGATATTCTCATGGGACCAATCATACAGATAGGACTCTCCTCTGCCCTGCAGCCCAAGATCCTTAAGCCAATGTTGCTTCCGGGGGAGGAGTTTGTGTCGGAGGGGCTGCGTGCAGTGCTGGACCCCGATGGACGGGAAGGGGCCTTGGGGGGTCCACACATTCTGCCCGCCGAGGGAGCGCTTTTCCTCACCAGCTACCGTGTCATCTTCAAGGGCAGCCCTCACGACCCGCTGGGTATGTCCTAATACCCTGCTTGGTTTGATACGGCCTGCAGGTTGCATGGTATTTAAGAAGCTGAACTTGTTTAAGTGTGATGGTATAAACAGGTAAATAGACGCTGTGTGTAAAGGCCAGGTATTAAATTATGTAAAATACACATCAGTTCGTGGGGTAAGCCTGCTTAGTGCTGGTCACTTCATGCATATTTTGGTGCAATGTGTAATTACATAGTCCTGCTAGGGAAGTGATGCCAAAGGCAGACTTTGCTGGGTGTTTATGCAGAAATCCTCCCTCACGCACTATAGGTTTTTCTATGTACCTGGAGTGATTGGCCTGGTTTGCAAGTTTGCTTCCTTAAACGGCCGCGTCTCTTTAGTTTCAAATTCCTCAGATTCTGGCTTTTAAAATGGTATTGCTACCCTTTACAAATAAACTCCGTCCTTTAGATTCTCACATAAGTAGCTCTGCGTTTCTCTGCTTCTTGGCGCAGTGGGAGAGCAGGTGGTCATCAGGAGCTTCCCCATCTCCACCCTGACCAAGGAGAAGAAGATCACCGTCCAAAACCAGCTGCAGCAAAACATGCAAGAGGGCCTGCAGATGCGGTCCGCCTCATTCCAGGTGGGTTCGGTCCCCAGGTGGGACTAGCTGTTGTACCTTCAGGTGGGGTATTTAACACCAGTTACTTCTGGATGGATGTTTAGCTAGGTACGTAAGGCACGAAAATCCGCTCAGATAAAGAACATCTGCTAAGCAACTCAAATAAATGAATAGTAAAAATTGTGGAATTTGTTTAAAAATGGCAAAGGGTCCAAAATAAAGTGTATCAACCACCTTGGGGTTCAATGCAGTCTCGTCTTAATAAATCCACTTTCATGACATTCTGAAAATGAATCTGTTGTGTGTTATTTTGGAGGGAGGGTAGAGTGGAATACACATAAGGGTTAGAAAAAAAGATTTTAAACAGAGGAAGGAAATTTCCCAGCTAACACATGTGCCGGGACTCACAAAGATATAGCGTTGTGAAGATTTTATAGTACATTCCTAACTTTTTTGTGAAACTGGTGATAAAAACAGATTTAAGCGAGGGCGGTTGTGTTTTATGCCGTCTGTGCGGGGCCACCTGTCCTGTTTGGACACTGTTTTGAGGCACTGAGCTGTGGAGCTGGATAGAGGTAGCGTGGGCTATAGGGGAATCATGCCAAATGGTCCCATTTTTTATGATGGACTTGTCATCTTTACCTCGAATGATGCACCAGTGTTGTTTGGTGGGATGCGTTCCATCCTCAGCAGAAGACTCACATGTCCATCGGGCCCTTCAGCAAGGCCCTTAACCCCCCGAAACAAACTTCTGGGCTGCTGGATAAATGGCTGACCCTCAACCAGACCCCAAGCTTCACTATCACCTCGATATGTTTTTGTGTCTCAAAGGAGAGCATGATGGGATATGAGAGAACATACTCTGTACAAAAGGCAAGTAAAGCTTAATTTCATTTTCATTTCATTCACAGCTGATCAAGGTGGCCTTCGATGAGGAGGTGAGCTCAGAGATGGTGGAGATCTTCAAGAAGCACCTTCAGCACATGCGATTCCCGCAGTCTATCTTCAGCACCTTCGCCTTTGCTGCTGGCCAGGCCACACCCCAGCTCCCCACCAAGCATAAGGAGAGGAACACGGGCTTTCGGTGAGTCGTGGCCGCGAGCAAGAGCCGTAACCCCCCCGAAATGCTCCAGTGGTGCTCCAGCGTCCCTGTATCTGTATTTGCGCATAAGGCAAATAAAATGATTTCATTATTTAATTATGCATCCAAAGCACTATTTCGAAGACCATTGTTAAAGGAGCCAAGAAGGCGGGAAAGATAACCATCGGCCGTCAGAGTGTGATCAGGCGAAATGAGCGAGGGAGCCGGTCGACGTGGAACGAGGACGATGACGTCTCAGGTGGGGACGCAAGGCGGCGGGTGAGGCTAAAGGGGACGCCGCCCTTTCGGGAACTTTCCAGTACCATTCGTTGTATGTTGCAGTGTCAGATGATGGGGAGGTGCCCTCAGCCACCACGCTGAGGGCCTCGGAGAAGTCCACCATGGAGGAGCTGGTGGAGCACGCCTGCTTCCGGGACTACCAGCGCCTGGGCCTTGGCACCATCACCGGCAGCTCGACGCGCTCCAAGAGTGGCGAGCAATTCCGCACCACTGCTGTCAACAGGATGTACTCGCTCTGTCGCAGGTCAGCCCCAGGAACGCCACTCCTGTTTCTGTGTTACCGCATCGCCGCATTAGATAGTCCGTAATCTCTAACCATCGTGTTGGAAGGTCTAACAGCCATGACACAACTTCTCCGATCATCACCGCGGGACAGTCCTCACAGATATATTACTTCTACTGCATTCTCATCACAGTGCACATGTTAGTTGTTAGAAGTTTGACAGGAGCTGCAAGGTTCCAAGCTTAAGTGTTTAGCGTGGTGACTATGGGTACTTCTTGATATGTGTACTTGACCATACTTGTACCCATTTTACATCATCTTCCAATGCCAAAGACCAGTTCCAGTACTAAGAACAGAAGTATGGAGGATGGTAAAACTCCCCAGACGTCGTTCTTGTCCTGCTTCAAATATCAAGGATACATTGGTTGCATCTTCATCAAACAGGACCAAGCCCCCGATTCATTGCGCCCCAAGTTCATTCTTGGTAGACACGTTAGCAAGGCCGGTCTTGCCACGACCACAAGTGCGATCTTCGTGTTGTTGGTACTGAGAAACACCCCATGTTGCACAGCTATCCTGCACTGCTCGTGGTGCCGCAGACCGTACCGGACAGCAGTTTGCAGAAGGTGGCCCGCTGCTACCGTCACAACCGGCTGCCCGTGGTGAGCTGGAAGCACCCTCAGACCAAGGCCCTGCTAATGCGCTCCGGTGGCTTCCACGGCAAGGGTGTGGTCAGCCTCTTCAAGTCCCAGAACCCCACCTCCGCAGGTGTGTACCTCTGTGGGTATAGGTGCCTGACTCCGCCATGTACTCTAGGTGCTGGCAGGGGCCGGTTTGTTGTTTCTGGGGCACCACTTAAGCCACTTTTAGGGCCCCCTTCTGGTGTAGTGGCTGTTTGCGGCCAGCAGGGGGATGCCTTGGGAGCCCCGGGCAAAGTGTGGTTTCAGAGGTAGACAATCAATGCTACTGGGTGTATGGCGTGTGTTGGCCTTAAATCAGGATAATTTGCTCCTGCTCTCCAGCGCCAGCCTCATCATCCGAGTCCTCCAGCCTAGAACAGGAGAAGTACCTCCAGGCCCTCTTGAGCGCCATCCCCAATCAGCCAAAAGCGAGTGGTCACAGCGTCCTGAGTTCACGCTCCCTAGCTGGTCTTTCTCCAGGTACAGCTTGTCGCTAGTCTCCACGGCACCTCCTGCTCTTTCACCGAGCTCGTACTTTTCTCGCCTCCTACTTCGTTGTGCAACTGCTTAAGTTTCCTTGCCGTGTGAGCTGTCTTATTTCCTTGTTCTCTTGGCGTGAGGGGTGGGGTAGCGGTGATACCCTTAAGCTCCATATAGGGGACAAAAGGCTCAATATGCCTTTATTTAGCCTGGGGGTTCCCTGGCTGTTTTTCCCAGAGGGCCACATTCCATCAGCAACACAAAGCCACGGGCACTTCTGCCTGAGGGGGGATCGATCACATGCTCCAGATTCAATTACATATCAGTCCAGTTTCCACCAGTTGGTGACCGCTGGTCTGGCCCAAAACCTCATGCCACCACTGCTGCTAGCATCTTATGTCATGGAATCATTCTGCCTCCCACTAACACCCTCATTTAGATCAGTGAAGGAGTAAGGGTAAAGTGGAATAGCAGAAATAGTGATCCCGGACATTGAGAGCACTTGCAGGGGTGATGCCTTAATTTATAGAACCTGTTCTGTACTTTCCTGGCAGTGTAATTTAACCTGTACCTGACTCATCCAGCTTCAAAAAAATCTTCAGTTGCACAAGGCTGACCTAAGCTGAGCTTAACTACAAAGGTCCATGTGGGAGCTGGTGACGCCATCCTCATGGCGATAGAGTTTCGCCTGATAGGAAATGCAAAGGCTTGCCTGGAGAATGCGGGGTGTCGGTAATAGAATCCGTCATCTAGCCTGTACCATTTGTCAAACATGCTGTTGTCTCTAGTTTGAGCCTCATTGAATGTTGTTTTTCCCTCCCATCCCTCAATGGCATTAATCCAGCCAGTGAGAGGCGAGTGTCAAGAATACCCAAGGTCACTCCCGTTCACCTGCAGGCTCCGTTCTCCAACAGCTTTGCCAAAGGAGGTGAGTGGAGATTCATGCATGCCGTCCAGGGGTATTGGTGGATTGCTCGGAGATATTACACTACGGCCAGTAGCTGGAAACAGAGAAAAGCTGAAATGGGGCTTTTACGAGCAGCTTATTGTGCTCTCCACCATTCTTGATCCAGTTTGGCATGTCGTGTGAAGGATGTAACTCTGTCTTGCCACCCCATGGGCCCCATTATACTCCAGTCCCTGCCTGTTTTGGCCCGGTGCATGATCTGCCAGAGTGGCCAGGTCTAGGAAGACCACATTCCGTCAAGTGAGCGTGGCCAGCCGGCTCTGGGTCAAGCTGCTTCGGCTCTCAGGAGCCGTGGCTGTGTAAATATCTAATATGTGTAGCTTGCCACGCTAGCTTGGGTCTCGCATGCATGGGCTACCATCCATTTTTATCGCATCGGGGATTCACAACAATGACTTCAAAGATGTCAGACGCTTCTGAGATGTGAGATTCCAGCAGATGTTCTTCATGCTTGAGATGCCATGGATAATGGTGCACTGCTTTCCAGCACTGTACTGGTCCAAACGAATGCTGCTCGACCTCCAGGATCACCCTTGGCAGGAAGCTGATTCAGAGTCGGGTATTGGTGTTCTGCTGCGCCAGGCTGGCTCGTTTTCAAGTAGAACATGGTGTTGACTCTTTCTGTCAGGGTCCGCTTTCTGCTGATTGCGATGTATTTTTTTCCACAGTGGCCTCGTATGTGACTCTGGATGAGACTGTCATCTAAATATCTGGCCAAAGTCTGAGTGAGCGGTATGGTGGCACAGTGTGGAGCTTGGATGTTCTCCCCGTGTCATTGTGGGGTTTACTCTGGTTACTATTACTATTCTGGGTACTCTGGTTTCCCTCCACAGTCCAAAAACATGCTGAGGTTCCTTGGAGTTTCCAAATTGGCCATAGGAGTGCGTGTGTGTGTGTGTGTGTGTGTGTGTGTGTGTGTGTGTGTGTGTGTGGATTAGGTTTTTATTACTTTGTGGGGACCAAATGTCCCCCATAATGTAATAAAAACCTGTTATTTTGACATTGTGGGGATAATTTTTCAGGTCCCCACAAAGATCTGTGAATGCAATCCAAAAAGAAAAATGCCAAAAAGCTCGTATTTTGGTTGGTTACTTATGGCTAAGGTTAGGGCTGGGTATGGGTTAAGGTCATCACAAAGATATAATTACAAACCTGTGTGTGTAGGTGTGTGTGTGAGTGTGTGCGTGTGTGTGTTTGTGTGTGTGTGTGTGTGTGTGAGTGTGTGAATGGTGTGTGAGTGTGCTCTGCGATGAGTTGGCACCCCATCCTGGGTTGTTCCCCGCTTTGCACCCATAGCATCCGGAATTGGACCACCCATGACCCTGAGTAAGACAAGGAGTTACAGAACATGGATGGATGGAGCCTGAAAAGTGTTTGGTTGCACTGTTGAGGGATCTCAGACTAGCTGGGGGCATGGAGGCTGGGAATCAACCACCACTCCCCCGTCCCCAAACCCCATCGCCCTTCCTGGTTAATGTGACCTGAGTCTGGCCAATGTACCCCGGCACTGAAACCCAATTTGTGCAGCTGGAAGATGGACAATCTGGGCCCAATTCAAACTCTTGCTTTATGATAAAGTGACATATGATTCCCTAACAATGGCACCTCCTAGACAAGTACATGGAGGAGAAATGTATTATAATACACATTAAACACAGTTCACACCAGAGGAATAATTCCGTCTTGTCAGTAGAATCAACAGTTATGTTTGATCCCCCGTTTTTTCTTTAATGTTTTTACCCCAGTTTAATACTTACATTTTTATTCATTTGGCAGGGCCATTTTATCCAAAGCAATATCCCAGACCAAGCTATAATCTGACCAGCTGGCCTCTAGATGAGAAGTTTGTTTTGAAACAAGGATTGTAGCCGTTGACTTAGAGCAGAATCCCTCGTGATAATCTTGGGTTTTTCATTTTGATCAGCGTGTACTACTTGATGTCCTTCACTCAAGGTGGTTGAGCAACTATTGCCTGAGTAAACCAGTGACAGATAGAGATCGTTTGGTTGGTGTATTGTCTGTGTTGGTAATTTGCTGAACCCTTTTCTCTGTTCATAGTTCTAGGCTTAAATCTCACTGTGTACAATTACTGTATTTGGATTTTATAGTAATTTCCAGTATATTTCACTGTTCACTGTTATTCTTATTACTTTTTAAAAATCTGCATACACAATGGCCCATTCTGGATATGCCTACCCCTGACTTTGAATCCTATTCTCTTTGTTTCCATCCTCACTTGCTCCTTCTTCCTCCTAGTGCTTGGATACAAAGACAAACTATTCACTCACTCCAACCCGAAAGCAGCTTCGAAAGGGAGAATCCACAACCAGGGTGCGCTGTGCTCTTTCTCTGTTTATCGTCCCTCTTGTCTGTATACTAACCCCCTCTGCCAGTGCCGCCTGTCTGTGTTCCCGCTAATAGTAATAGCGAGAGGTTGCATATCCCGTTCTCTGACTGTGTGCTCTCTGTGCATGTGTGTCTGTGTTTGTTATGCTGGTGTGTGTTGGGGATTGTGTTGGTCTACTCGCAGCCTGTGCTGGGGTTCGTGTCGGCCTGCTCTCAGCCTGTGCTGGGGAGCGTATCGGCCTGCTGCTCGCAGCCTGTGCTGGGAACGTGTCGGCCTGCTCTCAGCCTGTGCTGGGGAGCGTATCGGCCTGCTGCTCTCAGCCTGTGCTGGGAACGTGTCGGCCTGCTCTCAGCCTGTGCTGGGGTTCGTGTCGGCCTGCTCTCAGCCTGTGCTGGGGAGCGTGTCGGCCTGCTCGTAGCCTGTGCTGGGGAGCGTGTCGGCCTGCTCGTAGCGGGTGTTGGCGTGCCGCAGTTAAGCCCCTTAACACACAAAGGCCTACTGTGTGTCATCGGGTGGAGCTGGGAGGGGGGGACGCTGTGTTGTTGAGCATACCTGGGGCACTGCGTCATTCTCACTAAGCTGAGTAGGCTGGAACAGGTGCAAATGAAACTCATTTGATAGAAGCCTGCATGAGCATGTTTATCCAGCTGAAAGCTTGCTGGCTCAGTAAGTCATTATCAGGCACTTCTCCGCGATTGCCCCGCCCCTTGTATGCTTCTCCTATAACCCACGACCCCCCCAGTAGGTGTTTGGTCCAGCCTTCGCTCCAGCAACCGGATCAGCCTGCACCCGACCGCGACCGAGGTTGGCGCCAGGCTCGCCGGGAAGGACTATTTGCATGGGCTGCCCCCCTCGCCAGCTTGCCTTCCAAACCGCCAGGCATCTCTCTATGTGTTCGGGGAGAAATCGCACCTCAAGGTACAGGAAATGTCTTATTACCTTCTTATCCCCCTTCCCTTCAAACCAGCAAGGACCTGGGATGGTCACCATACCAGCAATGTGTGGCCCAGCTGATTAGGACTGCATCTGTACCGAGAAGGTCACCAGATCAAATTCCAGCTTGGCAGAGTGATGTCACTGCTAGACCCTAAACCCCTAATTGATCCAAGGACTGTCTGACCCTCCTTTCACACACAAGAAAAAAAAATAAATGTTGGATTAAAATATCTGCCATTAAATAAAATGTAAAAATGTAACTGAGTCAAATAATACATTGCCAAATGCTAGCCAGGTAGCTAAAGTACTAAGGAAGCCCCATCTGGAGTAATGTGTCAGTCATCAGCTGCTGTAGGCGTTAGCAAACTTTGTATTTGTTGAAAAGCACTGCGTTGCAAACACTATTCAGTTGTCAGTGCCTGTATATAATAAATGGGTGAAGGACTCCCAGCCAACTCCCCCCCCCCACCCCCTTCAAAGCCACAGCCTTCAGTTCCACTGGCATCTCTGAAACATGTACGTCTCCGCAAATTAGTTGCAGGGACCAAGCGGACAGTGATGCACTTGGAAATTTGTTTGCCGATGAGATCGGGCGGCTGAACTGTGCTTGTCCCAGTTGCCAAGACTTGCATAATATCAAAAATACCAACGGAATATTACGAGATAAACGTCGGGGCAAATTTTAAAGTTGAAACTGACCATTATCTAACTCAGGTTGTCCAGAAACTTAGGGTACCTGGGGCCTTTGTTATGTGACTTTTTTATCGTCACTTGGCACAGGGCTTCAAACCAGACACCGCCCTGGCCTGTGAGTTGGTTCCGGTTGATCTGGCGGACACGCGGCAGGTAAAAGCTTCCTTCAAGAAGCTTCTGCGGGCTTGCCTTCCCAGTGCTCCACCCTCTGACGCCCCTGAAGGATTCCTTAAGACCCTAGAGGAGTCAGAGTGGTTTACCCAGGTGAGTTCTTCTCAGGAGTTAACTTTAGCTAACTCTAACCCTAACTCTAGCTGTGTGAGGATAATCAGGAGCATAATCAGGAGTATGTGTTAAGCAGTTATAATCTCACACAAATATTCCATCACTAATACTAATGCCTTCCTTCCAAGAAATTATTGCCATGCTGGCTTGCCATTGTCCCCAGTGACTGCTCCAGTGCATTGTGGAAGACTTCCCAGTGTTTATTAGAAAGCCCTGGTCGCTGTTATGACCTTCCTCTGATAGCCCGAATACTTTCCACTTCAGCGAGGAGACTGGCACTGGCTCATGGTGGTACTTTAACACATTAATGGTGCTTTACCCCAAGGTTTGGTAGGACAGTGTGTTTTTTGCGTCTTTAAAAGCAGACGGGGACATCTCACAATTTACAGGAAAAGTCGGTTTTAGTATTCCGAATTTTTATGGAAGATTTTTTTTGTCTCTGTTTTGAAAAACTAGCAGATGGATCACATCTGGACACTGTTGTCTCCCTAGACCCTTGGCAAAAGCAGGATTTCATTTCACAGTAAAACCCTCCCTGGTAGCATTCAAAATGGTGGTATTAGACTGCAACGTCAACCAGAAGGATGTAAGAGGGCATTTAGTTACACGCAAGTTTTGTTACACGCAAGGTGTACACCACCAGAAATGTGAAGGGTCAATGTTCATGTCCATGATGTGATAAGACTTTATTGATCCCAAACTGGGATAATTTACTTGTTGCAACAGCCAATAAATAAAAAGCAATAGAAAAGAAACAGACCAAAAAATAAATACTGTAACAAATACAATAAATAATAAAATTAGGCACACAATTACACATATCGCACAGACCCAAAATACACATGCATACATATACACATACATACCGATTGCACCGAGTGATGTAAATGTACAGAATAGTGACACAATTTATGAACTTTAGGTGACTGAGGTGTTATAAAGTCTGATGGCAGATGGAATGAAGGAGCTGTGGAAGCGTTCCTTCGTGCATGTTGGATGCAGTAGTCTGTTGCTGAAGGAGCTTTGTAATGTTCTCACTGTGTCATGCAGGGGGTGAGAGGGACTGACCATAATGGATGTAAATTTGGCCAGCATCCATGACGTCCCTGATAGACTGTCACTAGCTATGCTTAGGCAGTCGCCCAACATTATCCATCCTCTGCAGCTCCACCGGATCTTGCAGCTGGCTTTGGCTGTGGTGACCCTACTAGATATCGGCTCATCGGTGCTGCTGAGTCTGGAAGATGGCTGGGACCTCACCACCCAGGTGACCGCATCTCCATGGCTACCGGAACCTCCCGCAATACTCTCAGGGTATATCCATCTCCGGTAAACTCCAGTTGGAGTTACACAACATCCGTCTTCCCCCAAATCCCAGGTGGTATCCCTGGCACAGCTGTTCAGTGACCCCTTCTACCGAACCCTGGAGGGCTTCCAGACACTACTGGAGAAGGAATGGCTGTCCTTTGGGCACAAATTTAGCCAACGGAGCAACCTGGCCCCCAATACCCAAGGCAGCGGCTTCACGCCCATCTTCCTGCAGTTTCTGGACTGCGTACACCAGGCATGTCCCATCGCCGTCCCGCCACAGGGCTGAGGGGTCGGGGTGGGGGGGTGGGGGGGTGTGTCGTTCTACAACCGCAGCTGTCCTCGATTTCACACTTCAGTTTCATTTTCCGGTCGGCGTGCCGGTTTCTTGACGAGAGGTTGTGCTCAGGCTTGTGGCCATTATTTGGGTGACGGATAGCTGTGGTATTTTGCGGTTTTCAAACTGTTAATCCACTTCTGCCCAAAAGAGGACCAAAAATAAAACTACCCTAAGCTTACAGGAACAGGAACGCCGTCGTTGTGTTTGTTAGCGCATTGCTCTGGGATTAACTTTGTTAAGGCATGAAGCGTTACTTAGCAGTGCGAAATCAAACAGGCGATGATGAGCAGCTTCATACGCAATTTTAGGGTGGTTGCTGTACTTTCCACACATTCCTGTCCTCCTGGTATCCTGTGGCCTTTAACCCCCCTGGGGTTGGCGCCATTGTTGGCGATGCCGCGTAATTTTCTTGTGTATTTCAGTTCATAACTCACTGAAATCAAATTGCAGAAATATGAAAAAAACGCTGACTAAATCCGTAATCCGTCCATTGTCAGAAGTATTACAGTTTTTAAAATTAGATTAAATACACAAAAAAGTAAACCATGTCACCTTTCTTTGTTTTACCTGCATGGGGGGCATGTAGTCACCTTGAAGATCGCTATTCACATTCTAAATAGCCGCATTAGCGCGTGTTCAAATCGCATTCGCGTGGTAATTTGCTGAACAGCACAACGGTGAAATGTGATCCACATACATCACCATCAGCGCCATAAAAGGGGGGTAGGGACGTGGCCAGGTGACAATGGCTCATTCATACACATGAAAGTTGTTACATATTCAATGAAAGGAGCCAGAAATAGTAACATGAGTTTGCTTTTTCTTATTTATTTATCCAACTGAATGTTGCAACTACACCATTTAGTCATCTTCATGTAGCCAAGACTTTGGTGATCAGATATCCGGGATCAAAACAAATTTCCGCCATTGCTTACTAAGTACATTTATAATGTTTCTGCAAGTGTTCCAAACTGCATCTTGCAATGTCTATACTTTGATATCAAATTTCAAACCACATAAATCTGGCATATTTACAAAATACACTAGATTAAGATGAGTTTAATGCCAAAACAAATATGTAAGAAATAATTTATTTGCCATGAATTAAGTTTATGATATTGAGTGAAATGTGTGACCATGCCCTAGTCGGTGAAAGTGTGGTCCCTACCCCCTAGACCCCAGAGGGTTAAGACACCATACAAAAACCCATAACAACAACCAGTGTTGTTCTGAAAGCAGGACATCGGCAGGGCCTATGTTTTCGTGTAAGCAAAGCCAGGTGGCCTTATTGAAGAGTCTTCCGGGCATCTTATGAATAATGTTGTCAGAGGCTAGCCATCCTGGCATTTAGCGGACATGCTAAATTCACTTTAGCCGTAGCACAAAGCCAGGTCCAGTGCTCTGACACATGAAAAGCTGTGCTATTTGTGCCTTCCATCTCTCGATCCAGATCCACCACCAGTATCCCTGGGAGTTTGAGTTCAACCAGTATTACCTGAAGTTCCTAGCATATCACCACGTTTCCAGCCGCTTCAAGAACTTCCTCCTGGACTCCGACTACGAGCGGCTGGAGCACGGTGAGTATTAGAGATGCGTGTATGGTTATTTAAATGGCAACTTCGCAGGCTGTCCTTCATGTATCTTGAAGCCCCATACATGCCGATGAAAGTCAGTGTTACCCCTTTTATAGACATTTCTTCAGAAAAGAGGTCAGAGTCCAGGTGCCTTATAGATATCATAACATACTGGGAGGGACTATTCCAGGATTTTTTTGTTAAGGTGGGGGGCACAAGAAGGGCCATGATTCATACATAGGGGTCAATCTTATAATTGGCTATTAACGACTTGAATCAGTGAGTGACAGGGGAGGAGGCATTCCAGGGACCAATCACAATTCAGCTGGGGCCTGTGGCCCCACCCCCATAGCACCACCGCTGTATAAATGCTCTGTTTAGAACATTTATAGAGTAAAGTCAATCAAGGAATACATATGGTGGTACATGACAGAAAAAATATTTATGGTGCAACACTTGCTTTCCAGTGCAAATAATAAGATAAATGTCTCCTGATGACGCAGGAAAGTAAAATTTTTCAGGAGAACAAAGAGCAAGTTGAAGTGCTCTCATAAACATGCAGGTGATAAAGTTCTTGTGTATATTTTGAATAGTTCGGTCTGGTGAACAAAAATGCCTTTATCTGTGTCTGTGGCATATCCTTCATAAAAGCTGCTGTAGGCTGCCGTCCATGATTTCCTCCTCGCTGATTCCCAGCTGCTTGCTTTTTGTCCCTAAAGGGACACTGTTGGAGGACAAAGGAGCCAAACAGGCTAAGACTGGGATCTGCATCTGGGACTGCATCTCCCGGATTCACCGGAGATCCCCCGTGTTCTTCAACTACCTGTACAGCCCCAAGCAGACTGAGGTGGGATGGAGCCTCACCATGCCCCACCCCTGCTGCACATGCCCCGCCCCTCCTGTGCGGCACACGCCCCACCCCTGCCGCACATGCCCCGTCCCTCCTGT
>JAODJW010000019.1:20791195-20819881 GCA_026777045.1 Hyperopisus bebe
AAAAATAGGCCGACTAACAGACTTATGCTACCATTAAAATATGTTTCCATCATACAATTGGCTGCCTGGATTCATTCATTCATTCAAGCATTCAATCATTCAACTGTGTTCATTGGTGTCACCATCGTGTCGCATCATCGTGTACTCTTAAGGCTGCAATACCCTCGGTGGCTGCAGGGGGTGCTATGCGCTTTACATAGGGTCTTAAAGAAGGAAAGACTAAAAGTAAAGGAAAAAATGGATCATGTGTCAGGGGGCCCAGTTTTAATCGTGCCTGATGCGAAACAAAATCGTGTTGGATATGGAAACACAATCAGACAGTCAGAGTTTCAGCAAAGCCATCAAACTGACTGAAAACAAATCCTTGCAAACTCTTTCAGATCACGGTTCGCTAACTCCAGGGAAAGTAGTTTTAATCCTCATGACACTCCAACCTTGCTGCCATTTAACTCAGATGTCTGACAGACTGCATTTCCAACCCGGAAATCATGTGACTCAGCTGCACAAGGTTCCATCGTCAAGAGAGGTACTACGACTCTCGGTCGACTCTCAGCGTAGGCCGAGCCACATGTGGCAGCTTATCATAGGACATCGAGAGCTCTTGGGCTGTGATAGCCTGTAGATAGCATCCATTCTGTGACGGTGCTACACTCATCCTGCTTTGGCCGTACAGCTAGAGGGCGCTAGCGGCTGGACCAGCGTAGATACATGCGAACAGGAAAGTATGTAACTATAGAAAAGTCCTGTAGTTCAACAAGTCGGACATTATGGCAAAAATGCAAAGGTCACGGGTTGAAATCCTTGTGAACATCTGTTCTCCAGCCACATGTAGTTGGTTTTCAAGTTGGGTATTCAGAAAATCAGCTGACAGCTATGGCAAAGTTCCACACTGCCTGTGACCGGTAAGGACCCCGGCTATTAAACGTACTTAAACCATGCAGTGATTTAGACAATAGGCACCATTTGACTGACTTCAATAAGCCCTATTAAACACTGGCAGTTAATTTTTCTCAGACATCGAAGTGGCTCACGGTGCTGCAATAATCCTTGCTGAATGCAAGAGAACTCAGCAATTTTATTAAGGGTGGGGGAAAACCAATTAAGGGTTTGTATTGATTATTTTCCCGTTTCTCACACAATTAGGTCCTCAGAACCCAGATTTGATTACCATTAAACCTTCAAAACATGTGCAATAAAAAGCGGGATGGGTTTCTGATGAAGTTCACCTTTGAGCTAAACAGAATCATGTTCCTGGACTTCCTGGGCCTTTGATGGTTTGGTTCTTCACCAATCTCCTCACCTTCACGGGGTTGGTTTCTGGAAAGCAGGTGATTCAACTCAAAGGAAAGACGTCCCAGCGGATTTTTCGCGCTTTAAATCATTTTGATTTTTGAATAATGACTCCGCGCCCTTCTCTATGCTGGCATGGAGACCCAAAGTCTTTTGCCTTTCAGTATGTCCCCTGAGGGCCTGTTTTCTCCAGCTGTCCTGACTTCCCTGGCCGATGTGGCACTTTCTCCGAACCGTTAATAATCTCAATCGACCCAAGAGAAGGGAAGATAAAAAAAACATTCACACGCATCAGAGGATGTCTGCTACAGTAGGACCTCCTGCAGTGCAGGTCATCATGCCCCTCTGATTTGTCACTGGTAAATGCCCATGATTGCATTTTCACTGGATAATGTAGGACACTGGATATACAGATACAGCCCCATGATAATTTCAGAAGCAATATTTCATTACCATCTGTGATGTCATCATCACATGAGCCAAAGACAGACGCCAACTGGATGAACCATGCCAACGTTCATGTTTGGTTTTCATTATTCATATTCGCTGAAATCACCCCCTGATTCCTTACAGTGCAGTAACTAGATCTATTGCAACATCTACTGTCTGTGCCTATCCGTCCAATATACAAATACAACTCAATTTTTTTTATATAGCACCTTTCACAACACAGTTACCCCAAAACACTTGACAATACTATGTGACAATACTTACTTCATTTCTACAAAATGGCCTTGTTTTCAAGTCTCCCAGGTAGTTAGTGTAATAATTTCTGGCTCTAATTAGCCAGAGGCTTCACAACTGGCTCTCAGGTAAAGGAAAGCTGGAAAAACAGCAGTGTCCAGCCCTTGAGGACCGTGATTAAAATAGCCCTGATCAAGCATATTCCACAAAGCTAAGGATTCCTGACCATCATAGTTTACTGCGAGGCCTGCTTTCCGTATTTAATTAAACTGATGGAATCTAACGGTGATGTTTGCTATGGTCGGCCCAGCAGGCCTGCCTGCGGCCTCCAACTGTGGGCGGCACTGACTGGATCTGTCTGGCAAGCCCTACAAGTCCTGTGCTAGTATGAGGACATACTGAGGTTTTGGGTTCAGGACATTGATGGGGAATAAGGTTGCACTCACTGTAATTTACTAATTAGTGTGCATTATGGAGGTGCACATGCAGGCAGCATGATTATAAGGTTTCTCTCAGCAGGCCAAACCTGCAGGGGGCGCTCTGTCTTGGTTAGGACCTGGGGATGTGGACCGAGCCACAGTATCCATCCAGGAACTCATCTTGAGCAGGACCAGGAGGCGGGGGAGCTGGAGTCTAACCAAGGCAGTATAGGGCACAGAGCAGGGGGCAACCTACAGGGATACGAGTCCATAAAAGGGCGTAGACACATGATTATCAAGAAGCAAGAAAGGACAGCTCGTCTAGCAACAGAAGCAAAGCGGCATGACTCAGGGAGAGTGTGAAAGCTCCACACATACACAAGGTTTGAATGGCCAGCCCTGGAGGTGCCAGACAGCAGTACTACCCACGGAGGAGCAAGAAGAAAACATGTCGTTATTTATCAGGAAGGACCGCAAGTTCACCAGCTTCAGTGGGTGTAAGTCAGCTGACAGAAACCTGGTCTGTGATCGTACACCTTCACATATACCGTGCACAAACAATGACCAGCCGGAATTTTAAAATCACAGACAGGAGAAGTGAATATCATGGATTATTATGGTTAAAATCAGATCTGTCATTAGTGCCATTATATATTAGGCAGGTGAACAGTCAGATCTTGAAGATGATGTGTGGGAAGCAGGAAAAATGGGCAAGTGTAAGGATCTGAGTGACTTTGACAAGGATCAAATTGTGATGGCTAGACTGGTGTTTCCCAATCTGGCCCTCGGAGACCCCCAGACAGTCCACAGTTTTGCTTCCTCACAGCTCCCTACCAAGCAAAAACATGGACTGTCTAGCAGGGGGCTGGGGGGGATCAAAAATGTAGGCTGTCTGGGGGTCCCTGAGGAGTGGGGTGGGAAACCCTGGGCTAGACAGCTGGTCCTGTAGGGTGTTTCTGGTATGCAATGGTCAGTACCAACCAAAGGTCCAAAGAAGGCCAACTGGTGTACTGGACATGGGGTCATGGGCACCCAAGGCTCACTGATGCGTGGAAGGAACGAAGGCCAGCCTGTCTGGTCCAATCCCACAGGAGAGCTATTGTAGCACAAATTACTGAAAAAGTTCATGCTGTTTATGATAAAAAGAGATCACAGAATTCATGGCAGTTTGCTGCATATGGAGCTGTCATAGCCACAGACCAGTCAGAGTGTTGACCCCTGTCCATGGCAAAAAGTACCTATGATGGGCATGTGAGCATCAGAACTGGACCATGGAGCAATGGAACAAGGTGGCCTGGTCTAATGAGTCATAGTTTCTGTTACATCATGTGGACAGCTGGGTGCGTGTGCATCATTTATCTGGGGAATAGACAGTACCAGGATGCCAGACGCAGTGCCACCTACCTAAACATTGTTGCAGACCAAGTATACCGCTTCGTGGCAACAGTATTCCCAGATGGCAGTGGCTTCATTCAGCAGGAATGTGCATCCAGATTCTCCAGATCTCAATCTCTGGGCATCCATGGAGGCCCCACCTTAGCCGGGGCCGGGTTTTTTTCCCAATCTGGAACTGGTTCTGCGTGTTTCCACCGGGAAAAAACTGGCTCTTGGCTAGAAAAACAGGTCCAGCATAGCACCACAGAAAAGCCGGTCTCAGAATTTGGAACCGTAACGTCAGCAAAAGTGGGACGGACTATTGCATCCAAATCTTCTGCATACCCAGAAAGTTCAATCCATAACCAATACAGTTTTGCCTAATATCACAGGTGCCGACAGTGAAATAACTTGCCAAATTATTAGCAAAATAACATAACATCGTTGTTCTGTCCTGTGGAAAATGAAAGATCAATCTGCTGGCCAGATTTCATGGAAAATATAAACATGTCACAGTTTGAATAAATAATATATTGTGGCAGTTGAATAGCGAAAAGATCATGAGGCAAATTTCACTTTTTAGAAGACTCTTTTGTTGTGTAATCCTTAAAAGAACAGCGGTGAACAACCAACAAAAATAAAGTCACACACACTGGGGAGAAATGCAGCCTTTACGGGGACAAAAATGGATACAGGAAATAAAAACAGGGCACAATGTCTTACTTTGAAAACTATGAGACTTAAAACTTAAGGCCAGAAACATCAAAATTAAAAAAAAAAAAATGGAATTTATACGAATCTTTACTCTCAGTTCTGTCTATGTAACATTTCCTTTCTGTTCTTTTTTAACACTGGGGGAAACGTGGGCAGGTTCTCAAAAGGCACCAAAGGAGAACCAGCTCAGCATCAGCACCAGCTCTGTGTCGGTGGAAACAAGGCATTAAAGAATTGTCTTGGTGCCAGATACCACAGGACACCTTCAGAGGTCTTATGGAGTCTGTGCCTCAACAGGTCAGAGCTGTTTTGGTGGCAGGAGGGAGACCTACACACTATTAGGCAGCTGGTTTTAATGTTATAGCTGATCGGTGTATACCTTCCATCAATTATTATTTTTTTATTATTTGCATTTATTTATTTCCTTAGTATTCTTTGCTGCCTGCACAATGTGTGCTGTCTTTGCATGTTGCCTTGTTTTGCACTTGATGTTTGTTTGTGTGCACTTTATGTACCTTGTTGCGATTTGTGCCAGAATTCCCTCCTCAGAGTTCAATTGATCTTATCGTATGACCACAATACATCAACTGGCCCATAATGGTCCAGCTATAAATACAAAGTCCCTCCCGGGACTGAAATGAATAAAAAAAAAAAACAGACATACAATCCACAATGATGATTTCTCAGAGTTTAACCAATGTATATCTGGCACCGATAAGAAGACTACATTGCCTTTCATACTTTTGTTAGAAGACTACATTACCCATCATGTCTTTTTTGGAAGACTGCATTGTCCATCATCCTTGTTCTGCAAGGATACATTGCCCATCAGGCCTGCTCTGGATCCTCATCCACTGGATTTTAGTACGCCAGCATCACACAAGTAAATTTGATCAGCTTTGGATGCCTCATTGGTGTATTTCATAGGAGGGATGAGCCCAGCTGCAATGCACTCTGACACTTGCTGGGACGAGCCTTCCCATGATGCACCACAAAACGTGGCCGATGGGGATGAAGCCACACAAAGAAGATGCCACTCGACAGCTCATTTCATTCCTACTTTTCAATTTGCAATCAGTTCATTCAAATCACATTTTTTTTTTCTAATGTATCTGCCTCAAGTCAGATGAGAAAACATGCACAACCCATTACAATAAGATCATCTAACATTTAACATGATTTACTATTAATTTATGAGAGTGAGGTATAAGGCATACAATCTACAGCTCAGAATAACAATTTAAACTGTATTTTCACCACAGTTGTCACAGTATATATGTGTTTTTTTCACCACAAATCTGGTGGAACAAATAGTTTCTTCCCCCTTGTGGACATGGATGCCTTAAACTGGAGTAAAATTCTGTTTCATATTAAAAACTATTTTGGGAGGGAGGTAAACATTCCAGTACAGTTCCTATCATTTCTTATTTATCATATTCCAGAGCAGCACACGCTGATTCTCTTCCAGGTTCGTCTTTATTCCCCTTGAACTGTTTGTGCACCTCGTCGCTGACAAACAAAAAGGTCATGCTTAGCTACCTAAAGCCATGGGGGGAGATTTCAGCTAGTTTTTCAGCAAGATCTCCTCCATGTCTCCTCAGCACAAACGCCCCCCCCCCCAGCACAGTTTACCACCGTGCAACTAGCAATAGCGAAAGTTAGCAGAAATGACTGTAAGCAGTTAGCAAACAAGCTACGGTGCTGTTGGCATTTTCCTATTAGCTGTATGTAATGCTGCTGGCTGTGGAATTCTTGCACACGTTTGAAAGGCTTCTTCATCTGGGTTATACTCTGTGTCTGACTTCTACCGTAGCATCTGAATGGCCCACTGAAGCCCGCTGCCCAGACTCCGCCCCAGCTTGTCCCCCTCGTCTGGCTCTCGGGTGCCCCGTCGCAGAGGCGTTAGCCACAGGTCGACTCCTCAGCACAGCGGGCGAAGGCTCCAGCCTCAAGTGGGCAGCATGCGAAAGAGATCCTACATGATCGTGTACAAAAGCGTCCTGGCACACTGAACCTCGCCCCCCCCCCCTTCACCCTAACCCTAACCCACTTCTTCCTCATCGACATCCTTGAATGAATCATTTACCAGAGCCCCATTCAGTCACGACGTTTCCATATAATTACGCCATTATGCTAAAAGTTACACTGCGGGCTCTAATGAAGCTGTCAGGGCATCCTGAGCATCTGAGAGCAGCGGCTCTGTAAACGACAATCTCCCTGCCGAGGAAGGAACCTATGACCCACTACTAGCTACAGGTGCGTGTGAAAAGCTGAGTACATGCAAGCCCACGGCCAAGGCAGACGAACGATCAGCTCCTGTCACCGCGATTGCGGAAATTAGCCCTGGAACCAGCATGGCTAGAGGTGATGATTGACATACAACCCATCAGAGAGTTTAGTTTCACCAGCTAAGTATGATGCCGGTTCAACATGCTAAATCGGCCATAATAGCACCGGCGGGTACTGACTGTGTCCAGCCATGCTGCACACACAGGCTTGGTGTGTCCAGGCTCAAGATCAAGCTGTTAGCCTTTGCTCAGCACACCTGGTTATTTAGCAAACACTTCTGCACCAGGTGACATCCCTCCTTTACCCAGCTGGGGGCAGCGTGTGGCTCAGCAGTAGGGTAACCATCAGCATGTCTCTGAAAAAGAAGACACCTGTGTCCAAAATGGACAACCAAGGGTCACAAAGGAGACCACCAATTAAAAAAATTGTTGGGGGGGGGGGGGGGGTTAAATATCACACACATACTACAGAACCCAAGATATCTCATCATCTGGACAACAGGTTAAAAAGTAATTGTAAGATCGGCCATGTTCGGGATCCATCGTATGCATGTGCAGGGATTTCACGTTTTTTCGCCTGACTGGGGGTGGGGGGGGTGCTAGGAGGAGGTAAAAATGCAGACAAAGGGACAAAAAGCAGGACACTCAACAGCAATCTAGACAGAGGCCTGGAAAACCGGACTGTCCGGATGAAATCCGGGTGAGTGGTCATCCTACCCCCCCCAGCAGGTTAGACCTCTGTGCCTGTAAACAGAAGGTTGTCCATTTTAATTCCGTGCCCAGCAGAGCAAGACCCTCTAAGGCCCCTCGAATACGCTTAGCTCTCACCTCTTTATGTGCGCATTTGTCTTAAAGGCGGAGGATGGAAATCTGCCACATTTCAATGTGCATGAACAAACACCAAATAAAATTTCATTTTAGCCCGGTGTTTGTACAGAAGTCAGTCAGGTGCAGGACTTTGCTGTGTGAGCCTTCTCTTCTGCACTGAAATTGCATCACAATGACCAGAGAAGAATTCCATTTAAATTCTTTTGTTGGGAATCTTGTGGGCGGATCGGTGGACATCCTGGAAGCTACCTGACGGCCAATAGATAGGCTGATGGCTGCTCCACACGGACACACAGTCCTGCTTCGTCTTTGAAGGATGGCCGCTGAGCTCCTCTAATCAAAGCCTCATTATTTTTTTGAAGGAAACATTCAGTGAAGCGTCCTTGAGTCTCATTCTGATGAACAATTACACACACGATTACCTGGAGCCTGTCAGCTGCCAGAAGCACTCAGCCTGTAATCGGCCGCAGTCGGGGAAAGGAAGATCGACAGTCTACGGAATAATGGCACGGGGATTTATATCACGTACACACAGACTCCTCCCTTGCTCCTGCACTCACTGATGGCCAGGAAGAAAGGAACAGAAAGAAGGGGAAGAGGTGGAGGAGGTAGGAGTGTTTCCTCCGAAGCTCCACCCATGGCTGAGAGGCACTTCTGAACAAGCAGAAGTGAGAAGTATATAGCACCTTGTTGCAGCCTTTAAATGATGTTTTTGGAGCTTCTCTGTTTAAACAATCCATACGAGGGGCACTTCCATCCTGAGTTTCATGATTATACTGGAAGACTGAAATAATTCTTGATTTTGATGCATTTTCCATCAACGTTTCTCCAGGTGACAAGTGACCATCTGCTGACCCCGCTTCCCCCGCCCTAACAGCTGTGGAGAATGGGCACATTACAAACGGCAGATGGGGGACCCCCCACACCCCCCCCTGCCCCCCCCCCCCCCAAAATCACACCTGTCTCATTATCCTGCTGGCATCTCAACAAGCCCATTGCTGACAGCGACCTCCCACTGCAGCTGACGTTTTCATGTTCTCTGCCTGTCGAAATCAGCAAGCGTCACAAAGCGATGCTGCTTTGAACCCCCTCCCACCCCAGGACGCAACCCCCCCAGAGGTGGATAATGGAACAGAGGAGGACAATGGTGATTTGCTGGAAACATACATTTGTTTAGCTTTTCTTAAAGTCTATGCAAACTTTCTAAATACAGGCCGTATTAGTGTTGATGCCTCATTTGCCAGAATGTTACCCAGCATGCATCTGTATGCCCACATGATACATCCTGGAATTGAGCAACATGTCTCCCAGTAAGGAAGTCGAAGGTACTGAGATACGTACTAACATCCCACACCCGCCTGTCCGCTAGCAAAGACGCTGTAACAAGCCTTTATCCCCTATCATGACCAGAGTTCCCAGTCAGAAACCTCACTACTGAGATGCAAGGCCGGGACCAAACAAACCCTCACAAATCAGGGCTGGTTTATGGTGTCCAACCAATAATCAGTGTGAGAGAGTTTGCAAGTCTGTGAGAAGTCTTAAGGATTTTCTACTGTTCCCAAGCTGAAGGATTTAAGGATCAGGTTCTCTTTAGCTAACAGCAGCAGCCTTAAACTCACCATTATCACATTCATTTCCCTGGAGAGTACATCATAAGCATATTCATACATGGATAGTAAACCATCCAGCTTAACTATGTTTAATGAAACTAATAATGATGCTGAATTAGTGCTACGAAATGCAGGACTTTATAGAGATGGTCTTCCTGGGATGGAGGCAGGTGAGGAGAGCAGAGGAGGTTTCTGTGTGCTCAGCAGTGACAGCAGGCACCAGGCAGACTGGGACAAGCGGATTGTTCTGGTAAAGGAGAAGCAATGCATTATGGGATTGATCAGAACAGCTTACTGTTTCATCCAAGTGCCGGCAGACGTTGGGAGACAGCTTTAAGGACAGGATAAAGCAGTGGAGGCATCGATGGTCCTTAAGCAAAGAAATGTGTAACAGATCTGGTGATATTCCCACTCAGAACCTGCTCACCCAGGACCTGCAGCCAAAATCAGTGTTACACCAAGCTTCCTTTTCTGTCTCAATCTGGTCTAATACCTAAAGAAACCCTTTATCTGTCGGCTAACTTCAGACGACACAAAACCGACAGAACAGCAAACTTTCGATGGAAAGTTGCTTCTGCTGTAGGTGGAGAGACAGGCGTACTGAGCGTCCTGTCAAACTCCTGAGGTGCGTCAGCGGCAAACTGAATTCTGCACCACCGCTGTGTGAGGGACACGTCTGAGCCCCCCGGCGTTTGTCACCAGCCCTCCATAGCAACCGGAAAAAAAAAACGAATGAATAAACAAACAAGCGAAACTCTGCCTGCCCAGAGCAGCAATGTGGTTTCACAAAGCAGGACCCAGCTAAGTGAATTTCCTTAAGCAGACAAAGCCTCAGGCTGCGCAGGGCAGCTGAGCTAATCCCCTTTGCTCCAGAATAAGTCACTTTCTGTTCAACAATAGTAAAGTGTCTCTGATTTAAGACGCCAGCTGCAATTTGTGTGTGTGTATTATGTTTATATTACATTGAGGGGACCAATTGTCCCCCACAGTGTATTAGACACCTGTAATTTCGACATGGTAGGGCCCATCTGTAAATGCAGTCAAAAAACTAAAAATGTCAAAAGTCAAAAATTTTGTTTGGTTATTTTGGTAAAGGTTAGGGCTGGGAAGGGTTAAAGTTGTCATGTTGGGATTAGGATTTTCCCCATGAATGGAGAATCCCTACAAAAATATACTTACAAACCTGTGTGTGTGTGTGTGTGTGTGTGTGTGAGAGCAGGTATACCTATCCTTTTGGGGACACAATGTCCCTATAACATGATAAATACCCCTTTTTTTCCCTTATGGGGACTGGTTTCCTGGTTGTTATAGCTAGCGTTAGCATTTTCCCATAGACGTGAATAAGCAGTTCCCATAAGGATAGGTACACCCGACGTGTATGTGTGTGTGTGTGTGTGTGTGTGTGTGTGTGTGTGTGTTTGTGTGTGTGTGTGTGTGTGCACACGCAAGTATTATTAGGTGCACCTGTTCAACTGCTCGTTCATATAAATATCTAATCAGCCAATATCATATGTTAGCAGCACAATGCATAAAATCATGCAGATACAGGTCAGGAGCTTCAAACACCAGAATGGGGAAGAAAGGTGATTTAAGAGACTTTGATGTTCCATGGTTGCTGGTGCCAGACGGCCTGATATGAGTATATCAGAAACTGCTGATCTACTGGGATTTTCATGGACAACCATCATTAGGTTTACAGAAAACGAGTCAAAGAAAAAACATTGAGTGAGTTGGTGGTTCTCTGGGCGAAAAAGCCCTGATGATGGCAAAGATCTAAGAATGGCCAGACTGGTTCAAGCCGATAGAAAGACAACAGTAACTCAAATAAGCACCAAGGTATGCAGAAGAGCATCTCTGAACACACAACATGTC
Organism: Hyperopisus bebe; assembly: GCA_026777045.1. Lineage (NCBI taxonomy): Eukaryota > Metazoa > Chordata > Actinopteri > Osteoglossiformes > Mormyridae > Hyperopisus > Hyperopisus bebe. Next base: position 20,802,275 of record JAODJW010000019.1, read on the forward strand.
ACACCTTGAAGCAGATGGGCTGCAGCAGCAGAAGACCACACTGGATGCTGCTCCATCAGCTAATGACAGGAAACTGAGGCCGCAATGGGCATGGACCAAATTTGGACAATAGAAGATTGGAAAAACGTTGCCTGATCAGATAAGTCTCGATTTCCGCTGTGACATTAAGATGGTAGGATCAGAATTTGGAGTAAATAACAGGAAAACATGGATCCATCCTGCCTTGTATTAACAATTCAGAGTGGTAGTGGTGGTGTAATGGTGTGGGGGATATATTCCTGGCACACCAAAATACCAACTGAGCATTATTTAAATGCCACAACCTACCTGAGTATTGCTGCAGACCATGACCATCTCTTTATGACCACAGCTTCTAATGGCTACTTCCAGCAGGATAACATACCATGTCACAAAGTTCATATCATCTTAGACTGCTTTCCTGAACATGACAATCAGTAGTTCACTGTAACAAATAGCCTCCACAGTCACCAGATCTCAGTCCAATGGAGCAAATAAGGGATGTGGTGTAACGGGAGATTCATATCATGAAGGTGCAGCCCGATTAGTCTGCAGCAAATGTGTGATGCTATTATGTCAATATGGACCAAAATCTCAACGTTCCAATGTTCTGTTGAATCTGTACCACATAGAATTGAGGCTGCTCTGAAGGAAAAAGGGCACCCAACCTGCTAGCAAGATGTACCTAATGAAGTGGCCAGTGAGTGTGTGTATGTGTCACTGGGATAAATACACACACACACACAGTGTGGCTCAGTGGGTTAAGTGGACGCCTGCAAACACTTCTCTGTGGTGGGTTGGACTTGTGGAACATTTTATATTTTGTGCCCAAGATTCTGTTGAGTACTCTGTGCCAATCGTTTCCTTGTGTTTTTGTGTGGATTATTGTTTTGTACCTTTGTAGTTATTCCTGTTGGTGTGTAGTTTATAGTAATGCTCTGTGACCCTTGTTTCCAGTATTTGAACCCTTAGTGTTTGGTGATTACCTACCCTCACCTGTTCCTTTGTTCTCCTAGTCCCTGGTGTTTGCTAATTAATGATCCATACCAGTCTCTTGTTGAAGTCCTGTCTTTATATAAATATTTGCCCATGTCTTGTTCCTTTATTGGTCATTGTGAGTATATTGTCAGTGCTAGTTCTGTGTGTTTGTTCCCCAGTTGCTACTTGATCGTGAAGGTATGACTTGCATTTGTTTCCTGTTTGTGCTGTGAATGTTACTTGATTGTGTCTCTTACCTATGTTTTATTGATTAGTCTGTTATCTCTCTGCCTACTTTTGACCCCTCTTGGTCCCTTTGATTTTGTGTTTTCTAAATTTAGATTGCAATAACGTACCTTATGTCTTGTAAACTGGTCCAAGGATTGTTCTTGACCATTCTGATTCATGACTTATATATATATTCTACGTTTATAATTTAACACAGTGAAAATAGATTAATGGGCAAATACTATGCAATAAACAAACATCTTTTGGCCTGTTTCTGATAGCCGAGTTGTTCCATGCCCCACCCACAGAGCTCTGTTTCTCACAAACAGTTAAATCACATCGGATTCGGCCAGATGCAGTCCCCACCCCATATGGTGCTGACAGCTCATCATTGTCCATGTCATCACAGAAATACCCAGAAATACCCAAGCCTTTCTCTCTCCCCCCCCAATTGGGGGCAGATGGATCGGCCTAGAACGCCAGACCGTCCCTGACGGGGGTCAGTATTTATGTGAGTGCTGATTGCTCCGCCGTGCCATAAATCGCCGTTGAAAACACGCCATTATTTTGTTTTATTGGAGTCCCTCCATATGCTGAATGCTAACGGGCAAAGTGCTTAATGTTTAAACCTGGAGAGCCGGTGTCACCACCTGAAGTGTCACCCTGCCGTCCTGAGGGGGGGTTAGGGTTGGGGGGGGGGTATGTGTCACACAAAATAATAATAATATGCAAGCTGCTGGCCCACGAGAAGAAAGCCGACACAGACGTGAAACGCAGCAACCCCTCCCCCCCCAATTTAACAGCTCAGAGAGTTAAATGTGAGCTTTTGTTTACTTGCAAACACTGGAGTTCATGGAAACACACAGATTATTATGGTCTTCTTTTGATTATTCTACTCAGAGGAAACAGCTGACAGCTGATTGGCCCCAGGATTATCCCTCCCCTGTCAGTCACCCATTCATAACATATCATTGGTGAATTAGGCTGGTCGCTCTGTATGACTTTTAGCCCCACTGATGTCCCTCACTTAAAAAAATCCTACAATGGCCCCCGCTTCTAACTGATATGTGGCACCAACAATCACTAAATTATGAATTTGTTTAACATTAATCATATTTCAGTTGCCACAACAGGACAGCGCTCATAATCATAAATAGTTTCAGTCCCGAGTATAACACTGGCATTTCTTAGTAAATATGTCAGCTTGCTGCAAAGCCATGTACCATCTTATGTAAGAGTGAGAACAGGAAAGCCTCAAATTGTCGTTCCCAACCTCGCTCGGCTGTCCTTTTTGGGTGTGTCCCCGACCTGGACGCGTCTTCAAAGTGACAGCAGGGCTGAGTGTCCGTGACAGATGAGGGAAAATGTACTGTGACGGGATGGAGAAGCAGCCACCCCCACCTCCAAAGGCAGTGCAGTGCAGTGCAGTGTACACTGCGCCTATGGATTCTTTGAAATAAGGGAAATTTGCATAGCATCTGCATAAGCCTGCGGGATCTACATATGAGTACCAGGTGACACATTTGCTGTGTCTTCCTCTCCGTGGGAAACAGAGAAATGCTTTCAACATCCTTAAATGTTTGGGTGTCCTAGAAGCACAAAAGATAATCGTCTTTGCTGAAAAGGCAGGCTGGTGGGGGATGCCGTCCTTTCAGTTACTAACCTTGTGGAAACTTTGAAAGACTTATGGAAAAAAAAAACATTCTGGAAGAGAGCAGGGGGATTTTTCTGTGAATCTGTGCGTCTTGGGGCCCTTTGGATATTTTTTCACCTTCTGAACATCGCACCGTAGGCTCCTGGTAAATGACACCACAGCAACACCATTCATGCAGAATTCAAACCTCCTGTGTCACTGATTTAGATTAATCAAAATGGCTACTGAGAAGGTTATAAAAACTGCATCAAGGAGGGTGGAAAAGAAGAATGGGCTCTTACAAGTACCACAAATGAAAAGGATCAGCTGCGTATTTGTACAGCCCCGAAGGAGAAAGATATGCTGTATAAAGGCATGAGGCGTGTGAGCTCACTTCAGACTCAAAACTATACTGCAAAGGAACCAATCAGGTGCTGTCAAAATGTGGGTGAATGTCTGCCATTGGATACAAGGAAATTCACACAGTTATTCATGCACATTAAGGTAATGATAATGATAGAAATGGTTTTGAATCTTCCAGCCTTGGAGGCTAAGAAAAAAGGCCATGGGGGAGGGGGAGGGGGCCGGAGGGGGCAGCTCCTGTTCAGTGCTGCTTCCCACCTTTATGGAACTTCGGAGAAAACTTCCACCAAGGGCGAGCATGGGTGTTATCTTTTAAGGAGCAGTGCTAGTGCATTTAAGCGAGCATCGCTGTCTATCACACACACGTTTTTAGCTGCTCGGTCGGTGCGAAAAATGATTATGATCTGCCGATTTCACACAAAACACGCGAATAGCCATCATTTGTCAGAATAAAAAGATCAGAGGTTAAATTCAAGGTAAAAAAGCAAGTAAACACAAAAGGTGGGCTTTGTGAGAGCTAATTTCAGCGAGTCTGTAACCAGGGCGGCGAGGTTGAAATGTTAAAAGCATACAGTGTTTGACAGTTGTAGGTCGACAAATTAGATGACCTGCTGGCAGGCTGTCTGCAGAAGAACCAGCTAAGAAAACAGAACAGATGGATAACTGGAGGGAAGGAGTTTGGGCTAAATACTTGGTGTTGTAGCTATGGTCTACGGGTAACAGCCCAGGGCCTACACAGCTCTGGAACAGGCCCTGGTGCATCATACAGACCATCCAGCACAGCAGATCCACTGAGAGCTGGTGGTAAGATGGTCGCGGCATGAAGTTCCTAGAGATCTATGGAGCAGCTTTCAACTGAAAAACGTTTCAGGTGTAACATACATCAAACAAAGAGCTCATGAGAAAAAAGTCATTTATTTTAACATGGACCAACCATAAATTATGCTAGAAAGATTAATATCTAGTTACTGGGCACAAATGTACCACTGCAACATCTTGACGTTCAGGGTCTGCTGACTGTTCCCTACAGAAAGCACACACGGGAAAACAGGAACATTTATGCCAGTGGAAGATAATCCATAATGCGCATGAATTTTTCATTGCAGATGTTCCCACCCAACAACACAACCTGTTGCGTCAGTAAACCAGCCTTTGGTCCTGGAACATTCTTCCTGTGGCACCAGGTCTGCTGCAGTAAAAAATTACTGTTGTTTAAATCGGTAAAGTGTGAAATTGTAAGCTTTTTTGAAATAAGTGCCTAAACTATGTAAGTCAGAAAAAAAATCATATTTATTGTATCAAATTCCAACCAACAGACTTACAACAAAAACGCCACAATTTCCTCTGATATTTTTTTTTTTAAAGATGATTAGTATCGGCTTTTTGCAGTCGTTTTCACAATCTGCACTTTCCTTTTGTTGGTGTGTCTGGAAAATAACACTTGTCATTGTGACTCTATTTAATGAGGGGAAAATCGTGGCACTTAGGTTTATGTGCAAGATGCAAGACCAGCGAATGCTGCACTCGGGAGGACCATAAAAAGGTGAAAAATGTATTTCATTCTGCAACTATATATGGCCATGTTGTTCTTGAAATATGCAAAAAGTGACACACATCATCTCCTGGATAGTGTGCACACAAAACAGAGCTGACTTCCTGCTAGGGGCGGGGCTGAGCAGACAGGAAGCTGGCTTGACTTCCTGCTGAGGGCGGGGCTGAGCAGACAGGAAGCTTATTTGAATTCTTGCTGAGGGCGGGGCTGAGTAGACAGGAAGCCAACTTGACTTCCTGCTGAAGGCTTGCATATAAAAAGAGGGAAACCAAAACAGGTAGGACAACAAATACTTGTTTTGTCTAACAGACTGATAATGTTACGTCGGCCTCCCAAGGAATTCTGTCTGAGAGGCTTTGAACCCTCCCCCCCGACCAGACACCCAATAACCAACCAAATCACACAATACCTACCTGCTCCCCTCCCACCAAACATTAAAAGATAGTCTATATTGTCCAATAATGTCAAGACGTGAGAGATGCTCAATTAGGTTATGGTTCATAGTGCTGTTGTTTGACAAAGGCTGCAGTGGAAATACCAGCAGGGTGCTTCACAACAGAAAGACAAGAACTATAAACATAGCTATGGCTGCCACTGCCAGTTAGTCCAAACAAGGAAAAAACAAATGATCTTGTAATTTATTAAAGGCGTATGTGTCTGTGCTTAATTCTAGGTGCTACCAATGGAGATAGTCTGGCTTACAATGAGGACAATCTTGCATGATCTTTCATTTTGTAACGAGAACAAAACGATGCTGCTAGACACTTCGGATAGACCTGCTGTCACTCTCCAGACAATAAAAAAAGACAACTGGGGACAGAGTATCTCGACTGTGTTAGCCTGTACTCTGCTAGCCTGAGCATGTAGCCTGTGTTTGAGCATCGGGGGAATTCTTCACAGTAAGCAAAATACAGCTGCAGGCACCTGCCCAGCATCCACAGAGTGTATAATTTCCTGACCAGGAAGTTACACTGATGTCTGAGTGACAGGTCTTATTATACTGTCACTATACTGATACTGTTCCAAGCTTATAAATTCCATAATACTTTTGACAAATGTTCACAAGTCTGTGACTCTATTTTAATTCTGTCACCTTAGCTATGGCCCCAATAACTAAGTTCAGTTTTGATTTTAATCATCCTTATTCTTGGAAGTACAAACCTAATACTGTGTGGCCAAAAGCAGTCAGAGGCTGGACTCAATCAACCTGGCATGAGCACTTTGGTCATGTCTGAGCAAATGCCAGAGGCCAGCTTTCCTGAGAAAGGGGGCAATTAGCTCCAATAACTGTGTTGTAAAAGAGTTACTGATTTAACACTTTTGTCAATGTAGTGCCGTCCCTTACACCACTGACTCAAGAGAAGAGAAGCTTCTCAGAGGTGGTGAATCTGTAGGGGGGCGGTAGGTTAGATGTTCCAGCGATCAGAAGGTCACTGGTTTAAATCCGCATATTGGCAGAGTGATACTGCTTTTGGGCCCTTAAACGAGAGCAAAACACTCCAAGGTACAAAAACCATCTCAGCACTCAGGTTTCACTAGATTTCACCAGAACAGTTTCTCCCCCATAACAAACACACTAACATGGTTCAGGCCTGCACGCTAATTCACTCTGTACCTAGTTCATTTATTTCTTATACAGTGTCTGCATGACAGGTTATTATTGGATTCTGTATTGTATTGTTCTGTTCCTATTGTTTTTTTTGCACCACTTCAGCTGGTATTGTCAATCACCCAATTTTTTTGTATGTTCTGTGCAAGCCTTAGATTGTGCATCACAACATAAAAGCGTAAATGCACAAATATGTTCAGAAGTGTACATGCTTCCACTACACCCTAGGCTAAAGGTTTTAGTTGTGTCCTCTGACTCGGACACTTGGGTGAACAGAAGGACAGCATCATCAGCCAATTACAGTTTGGTGGTGAGCTGGCTTCAGTGTATGGGGATGACACCAGATGGATCATAATGATCTATATGAGCAGACAGGGGTTTCCTGAGAACATCTGCCTGAAGCTTCTATGTGATATGAAACTTCTCCTGCGTGACGAATGAGGTCAGGGACGCTGAGTCTGAATGGACTATGTTCAAAGCCTGAATCCCTAAAGTGACTCCAGAGAGCTGTGGCCAGAAGGTAGGCGGGGCCTGTCATGGCAGTACGAATAGGACCTGCTAGCCGACACCTGTGGTGAAGGAGGTTGTCAAGGTGATGAAGGAGTCCTTCAAGTCAGAGCTTACATGGGGGTCTACTGAGACAGCTGAAAGGTACTGACAGGCCACTGGGACTGCAGCAAGGCAGTTGCACAAGATCACACAAGGAATATAAGTAGAGAGCCTATCAAATGGCCACAAAGGGTTGTAGTAAACCATTCAGTGCCTCAGCAAGCAGAAGGAGGACCTTGTTCAGGTCTTCTTCAGCTGGGGTGGGGAAATGCCGTCTACATCTGGGGAAATTGTAAGTGTTGGAATGAAGGAGGAACTCTTAGATATGCCCTCTAGCCAGAAGGCGGTACTGGAAGCTTCTGGTGAATCCAAGTCTGCAGCTAATGTCACTATGGGGGTCACGCGCTTCTGGAGTGGAAAGTAGCAGATAACATGTTGTTGGGGTGACATGATTGACACACCTCTTCAGTGTTGCATGGAAGGTGAGCAAGGACATTGAGTAGGACGTTGAGTACTAGTAAACAGGGGTGGTGATGGAAAAAGAGACTAGAGGGTGTGTTCCAGCTATAAGGGAATCAAACTTCTCAACTTTCCAAGAAAAGCTTACACCAGGGTACTCTGACCTTTGGTTAGACCTTTGATTTAAGAGGAACAATGCAGATTCCCACCTGGCAATACAACAGTGGCCACCTCATCTCCCTCACACAGCTACTTCAGGGTTAAAGGAAATATTCTCCATGTGCTTTGTGGACATGGAAAGGGCATCTGGCAGCATGTTCCTGTACATTCTGAGCAGTGATAGTTAAATTCACATCCCTGGCAGAGCTGTATAAAGTGGGTGTTGGCCCCTGGCAATGGTGAGTCTTGTCTCTATTCCTGTTTGTAATTTTTATGGACAGACTATGAAGATGTAGTAAAGACTGGAAGAGTACCTGGTGTGGAGGGATAGATGATGTCATGCAGTTGGCCTTATTTGACCAGGACCTCCCACAAACACTTGACTGATTCACTACCAAGGGTGAAGCAACAGGGATGAGAATCAGCATCTCCAAGGCCAGGGTGCTCTCTCATAAATGAGTGTAAGGGAACGTGAGATTGACAGGCAGATCAGCTCGTGAGGAGTTCTGTGAGGTGGTCTGTTGTAGTGAAGTAGAGGTATAATCATAGGGTAAGGCTGGCAGTTCACCAGTCAATCTACATCCCTACCTCACAGTCATAAGCTATGGGTAATGATGGACACAACATGGTCACGAGTACAAGCAGCTAAGATGAGGTTTCTCTGCAGGGCTGCTGGAACCGTTCTCTGTGACAGGGTGAGTTTAAAGATCCAAAATAGAGCTGCTTCTCCTTCAGATCTTGAGACGTCAGCTAGCTGAGGTGTTTTGGGAATTTTATAATGATGCCACCTGCGCAGATTACAGGTGAGCGGTTCCGGGCCCATCCCGCTGACCGCAGGGAATACCCAGAACATTCTAGAGGGAATATATCTCTCAGCAGATTTGGGAACACCTGGGGATCCCCTAGAATGAGTTTGAATCCAGCCATAGAAAAATATGTTTGTTATGCTTCTAGGGTGGTGATCCTCACTGGGAAAGTAAGGGGAACATGAAAAAGATGATGACATTATTCAGGATCATCAAAGCCCGTTCTGTTTGATAAAAGCACAGCAACATTTTAACCACAGCTGTACACCTCAATACATCTTTTCAAGTCAAAAACTAGACATCTAGTCTTATCTGGCCTACACAGATTAGCCTTGGTTAACATTTTGATTAATAAGCCTGTTACCTCAGACTGATCATGTCACTGTATGGATAATCAGAGAACACCCTGCCAATAGTTATTATATGGCCCATAATGTCTTGTCTCACATGTTTTAAATTTTGCAGCCCCCTGCTAATAATTAAACCTCTAATTAGTAAGTCACCCCCACCCCCACCCCAGCCACTCTACCACATAATGTCATTCCACCCCCTCCCCCCATTAAAACAAACCACACTGCTGTAACTTGTTTCTTGACACAATAATAAAAGGTCAGTTCTGTTAAGAATTAAATCCGTACACAGCTCCTGACACGCATAGAGCTATGGAAAGGATTATCTCCCAGTGGCCACGGAGGAGGACTTTCTGAGATGAAGCCTGCTGTGACATTTGTGTAAAGGTCAGAGGTCAAAAGGTTGTGGAGCAAAGGGTCGCACCCCAGAGATGCCAGCTTCAAAGGGGGCGACTTTACGTTTCACTTCAGCAGGAAGTTCCACAATGTTGAGGCAGCGTGTTCACCATGTAAAAAACGGCATTTGCGGCTTCTGCATCACAAACTGCGTTTGTTCATTCATTATGGGTACAGCAGTCGAGTTCGGTGGGGAATCTTATAGAAAAATAGACAAAAACCTGGCAGCAGAGGTGCAGAGTAAAGGTTAACTTCTGCATGCGCAAACAGGCTCCAAATGAACTCCCAGGGTGGAAGCTGCCCTGTCACTCATGCAAAAAATGCATCTAATGCAGTAGAGCTGTATCGCAATCATATGATCTGGACAAATATGCGTTTTAAGAATCTCCTGGAGGATTTTATGCCATTCCGGTGGAGTTACGCACCCACATGGCCCTTACTCCCTTCATTTTTACCAGCATAATGCTTGCGAATAATTGTGCTAGAGTTTTGTTTGGGAGCCTGGAAACTTCACCCGGGAGATGCCAGCTTGTAAGGAGAATTCGGGGAGATGGAGCTCTGGCCCAAAAGGACCGTTGGTTTATTCTCCAAAAGGATCAAGGTTGCTGTAAATTGCACCTCCTGTTGTGCTCCCACAACACAGGACTGATTCTGCAGAACATGCAGAACCCAGTATTGACAAGAACAGGTACTTTGTAATGTGTTAGCTTTCACATATCCCATCATGGTCTCCTTCTAAAGAACACACACACACACACACACACACAGATACACACACATATAGAGGGGAGAGTGAAGCTTGGGGTCTGAGCACAAGCACAGACATTTGACTAATACCTGGATTATTGGAGGGTCAATGGCCTTGCTCAAGGGTCCAACAGAGATGTGGCTACTTAACTGAGCACCGGATACAAACCGGCAACCTTTATCAGAGACTCAAATGAAGGAGTTCTGGGCAGAAAGAGGAAATGAAACCATCAGTGATTATGGGCATTGCAAACTGCGTCTACAGGGGTCTCCGAGTTACGAGGGCTGAATCGGACAGAATCCACTCAGCTGTGGAACCTCCGGGAAAGGGAGGTGGGTGAACTGAATTAACCTCAATACTCATGGTCACTGGGGTCCCCCCTCCCTCCTCATCAAAGTGTGCAGAAAGCACAAATAATGCCAGGTCAAATCCTACACTCCTCTGAAGTATAGGATTGGAAATAACATTAAAAGTAAATTGATGTAAACTGTAAAGGCGTTGCATTCCCAGGCAATTTATACACCAGAAACTCATATATTCCATTTAACTGTCACCCTGAATACATTTAAACTTCAGAATATAACTCTGGTTCTCACCACGAATTTAGAGCTTCTTCCCTAAATTGCAAACGACCCCCTCCAAGGTGGAAAAGTTCACCTGAGGCGATTATCACTGTAACATGGTTCATTTTACTTTGAACTTCAATAACATGTAAGGAGGCTCTTAGAAACATTCAAAGTGACTGTAACGCAAGAAAATGTTGAACTCACCATAACTATAATGTGTATTCTTCATTTCCTATTCATCGCATTATCAGAGGGGTGGTGTGTGGCTCTATGGGTTAAACCTTTGTGTCTGTGTTCCGAAAGGTGTCAGTTTAGAATTCACAATTGGCAGAATGGTTTCACCATTGGGCCCCCAATTGTTACACGGGCCGTCTGACCCTGCTTTCTCAACTGTACATTGCTTTGAATAAAAGTGCCTGCTTAATACATATAAATAAAATTTCCCTGCAGGGCATCTATAAAATTGGAAAAATAACAGCAAATCCTTGAAAGAAAAAACCTCAAATTTTCAAAGAGAAGGACCCGCAGCCTGGTCTGGCCCTCCGGTGTTTCCAAACAGCTGATGGTCAGCATTAATCTTTCAGATGGGCTTCGGCCTCTCAGCAAAGCGGCAGGGAGATGACCACAGGGCTTTAACACTGGAGTCACTCCGGTTTCACTCCAGCTTCACATCATAGAATCATATTTTAAGATGTATATTTCATCCTGTGCATGTTTGGCAATCAGGCGCTGTGTTTTGTTGCAGGTTGAAGGATGTTGTGACTAAAGTTCAGCCGAATCAATAGGACATTTTAAAATGTTATCGAGTGACGGCCACCTTTCCATTTAATCCTATTTCTTCTTAACCTTTCTTTCTTTTCCTCCTAGCTCAGGGTCAGGCTTCACACGCGTCTGTCTTTCTGTCTGTCTGTCTGTCTGTCTGTCTGACGCGGCGTCTGGTGTGAATGTCACAGGGAATTGGATCCACATGCTTTTCCAGACTCTCTGATTGGCACAAGGCACTGCTTAGAATTCCGGCTTCCCCAACCAGAGAGAACAGGAGAAAGAGCACATTTCCTGACCTGGAACAAGGTGTTTTTAGGAAAATAAAAAGCAAAAAACCAGTCGCCTGGTGAGATGCAGACTGCCTCCCCCTCCACCTCTTTCCTTGGTATCAGGCTTGAAGGATAGTCAGAAATCCTTATGTGCATAACAGAAGGGGAATGCACAGTGCTGGGGGGGCGGTTCAGCGAGTTAGGCCTGTGTGCCTATGATCAGAAGGTCGCCGGTTTGAATCCTAGGCTTAGCAGGCTGGTGTTGAAAACGCAGTGTAGAATCCGGCACCGGCGTTTCACCACATTTCCACAAGCAGCAGCACCTCCCAAACGCCCCAGTACAGACACCAAGATGGTGACCTGTGTTCTGCTTCACGTTGCTGATGTTGCTATTCAGACCACGTTCGGGTTTATTGTGGAGTCTGGAGGATGATAAATCGCCACCCGTTTTATCAGATACAGAGAGTGACGACGCGTCCGCCTTTCAAAGTATGATCTGACTGTTCGAGGCGCCACAGAAATTAGGCTTCAATGGGGGACTTGATTCCCCCCCCCCCCCCATATACTGACAGCCAGCCACCATTAAACATATTTACGGGTCATTTTTTGTCCATTTATACCTTTCATATTGCCACATATATAGTTTTCCCCCATTAAAGGCCAACTTTAATACCAAGGGACTAATGTGGCAGATATCAAACTGTGCTGAAAGTGTACATAACCCTGCCAGGACATGGTAATGGATCTGGCAGGAAGATTCACAGGAAAAACATCAGCCTGTGTTTAATGCATCTGTCCACGTTTACGATCTCCTGGGCTGGCATCCCAATGCCGGCCCTAAAAATTATGGAGCCTTATGAAGTTTAGCGACCGTGAACATACACAGGACACGCAATGACAGCGAAAGCAACCTGTTGGCATTCTCATCTTCTGAATTTCATCCCTGTCCAGAATAGTCATCTGTCCTCGCTCTACACCATAAGATACATGGTGTCCACCTCTGGCAAGCTTTTCCATCTCTCTGCAGGCCGAAGTATTTGATTAACACATGGTGATTGGATGAAAACATTATTGGTTACCTCGAGTAAGACATGGTGATTGATAGAGGGCATTATTTGCCAACTCGAGTACCATATTGTGATTGTTCGGAAGCATTATTTGCTACCTTGAGTAGGGCATGGTGAGGAAAGCATTAGTACATGACTTGATAATGCACAGTGATTGAAAGAAAGCATTACTTCCCAACTACTACCTGCAGCCTTATTGGCAGTCAGCAGGCATCAGTGTAAGTCTATAAGAGCAAGAGGACCCTAGTGTCTTACCCCACCAAACTCAGGCCAGCCTTCTGTTCCCTGGGTCCCCTGGCTGATAACAGCCCAGGCAGAGCGAATGAAACAGCAGCCAGGTTTGGATGATCCAAAACTGGAAAAGGCCTGCAATCATGCAAAGACCTCAAACGTGAGTGAGTATCTGAAACACAGCAGCAGAGTCACCCTAGTAAGAGAGTAGAGACAGTATCCAAAGCTCTGAGACCACATATGCACATACTCCGTGACATCAGCCGCATATTGTCACTCCTGCGGCAAGCCCCCGGTCAGCGATCGATCAGCCCCCCCTGCAAGTAAGACGCATTAAACAATACTCACTTAATTGCACTCCTGTGTAGCAGCATAATGTACATGTTTAATAACGTGCGTTTATTGTATATCACTTTATTCTACCATAAACCTATATTAATTCTGCCATCATGTATGTATCTGAGGGTGTTCTCCACTTGGGAAATACTATATTAAAATACTGGAATACAGAGAAAGATCCGTGGATCATTTTTATTATATTTTTCTTCCCAGTGAAGTAACTACTGTAAAGTTGTAGGCCTGCGGTGAATATTTGTACCATTTGTACATTTTTAATCTCTCTCTCTCTCTCTCACACACACACACACACACACATCTTGATTTCTGTATAAGATGAGGTTTTTTGAAGCACCCCTCTGCAAAATCATCAATTAATGAATCAACTAAACAACAGTACAAAGTAACAGGGTAAACTTCAAAGGTACTTTTGCTAATCAAACAACAGAACCCAGCACGCCCCTCACAGTAGATTATTAACACCCTTACCATAATTTATTGACACCACTGAAAAACAAATTGGTTCTTTATGTCAGGGATGTCCAATTGTGCCAACAAAATCTGAATTATAACTTCGTTAATTAAAATAAAAACATCATCATGTGACTGATTTTCTGCAAAAACGCAATGCTTCGCCTGATTAGAGAGAGTCATGATCTCAACTCTGAGAGCAGATTCCATTGGCCCACGCCCTAAACAGGCTATAGATTCTAGATTGATTCTAGATGTTCAGCTAATTTGTTTAAAAAGGAAACTTGCCAATAAAATTGACTTCTTGTTTAAGAAGACTGGTGCTCTGGTGTAGAGTGGTTACTCAGTTACACATGTGCATACATACCCGTTAGGAGCTGAAAACCTGTAGGTTCAGAAAAGATACTGAAAGAGAATTTGAACGAAAAAGCAACACCATGCTTAGGGTCATACTGACTGGAGTGTTTGGCTTATCCAAAATATAATCTTTTACGGAGCAGGGGTCCCTAAATCATTTTGGGGCATTTGGCACAGTCTCTAAGCAAACTGTTAAGAATCTAGGAGGGTCTATGGTTCAGACCTCCGTGCTCCATAATGATACAAGGTCTGGTTCCATCACTTCCTGTTTGTGTGAAGGTATGCATGCACACCCCACTGGGAAATTTAATGACTGACAAAGTTAAGCTCATCATATGAAAGCAAAGCCACTCATCTTTTAACTATTTATACGATACAGGGGTTTAATATTCTTTATGGCTGTTCATCAAACTAATATTTGAAGGACATTTTAAATCCTTGCACTCTTAGGAGCGTAAATAAATCATACAGACCCCCATGCTTAATTCCAACTAGGTAATTTACTTAATACATCTGCACAACTCCTTACTTATCCCACAGAACACTGCATCTAATTAGCCTGATTTTGGGACTCTGGCTTTAATCAGACAGAGGGTTTCTGAGGCTGCCGGCAAAATTAATGTTCTTTTTAATCAGCTGTTGCGAAAACCTTGGCGTTTAACTTGATGGCTTGGCTCAGTCTGGGATGCCGAGGATAGACCACCACTTTCAGCGGATCTTCTGAAGGATCAGGAGCACTGTTTTAAAGGCATACCCAGACCCAAAGTCCAGTAGTGTCCTTTGTATACTGGACAGGGATGAAGACGGTAATGCCTACAGGTTGCTTTCATTGGGTTTCCTGTGTATGTTCACGGCCACTAAATTTGTTGTTTTTTTTTTTTAGCAAATGCTTTTATTCAAAGTGCTGTTCAATAGAGAAGGCAGGGTCAGCCAGTCTATGAAGTAATTGGGGGTTAATGGCCTTTCTCAAGGGCCCAATAGTGCAAATCACTCTGCTGTATTCTGATTATTTCCACTGCACTGTATTCTGGTTGGACTTTTTGCACTGCATTACATTCTGGTTGGACTTTTCGCACTGCATTACATTCTGCTTGGAACAGTACATTAAGCCATGCAGTGTAATCCAAGCGGGTCCAGCACAGATTCCATGAAGCAATTGGGATCTAAGGGCCTTTCTCAAGAGCCCAATAGTGCAAATTACTCTGCTGACCCTGGGCTTTGAACCAGTTACCTTTCAACCATGAGCACAGAATGCTAACAGCGCTGTTACCTCAATCAATCATCACACGTTTCGCTTTTAAAGCTGAATGTGTTCTTGTGCATCAGTTACATGAATCCCTGCTTATTGGTCTTTTCCGTGTATTAAATTCCAACAACTGACAATTATTTCATCTGTATTTGACACATGATTTCTGTCACTCCAAGAAGCTTATTTGGAAAGTAACCATCCATCCATCCATCCATCCAGTACAGGGTTGCAGTGGGGCAGAGTCTATCCCCAGAATCCGAAGGCACACTGCAGGGGGTCCCTGGGTGGAACACGGGATTAAAATGAAAACTGTGAAATATTACGTTATGCTTGTTTTCTACAGTCTCATTTCCCCGACAGTTCTACCCAGGGTGACGTAGCTTCCGTGTTTTCAGGCCTAGACCCTTAATTAGGTTTCCTCCCACGCACGGAGCAAACCGTCGCAGCCTTAACACGCCGAGCCTCAAGCCTGCACCTGCCTCACTCAGATCCCGATATCCGAAAGACGAGGCAGCCGCCTTCCTCAGATTTACATACAGAGCAGATGTTTCCGTCCAAAGTGACATAGAAGCATGGACAGCATTTGGGGTTAGACCACAGGGTCACACAGCATCTCTGGAGCAATTGGGGTTAAGTGCCAAACTTACGTGACTTTTCTGCTGCCCATGGGATTTAAACCCACATACTTCCAGAGATACAAACACAATCACCAGAAATGGCCTATGTCAGCTATTCTTCCCTAGGTACCAGAAGGAGATTTCTGGGACAGCTGGGGAATCCTTGTTCGGGCAGCACTGTAAGATAAGGGTGTAGTTGGGGCAACTTGGGCGGATAGGATGGGGCAATTGAGGTAAAACTCTAGCTAATAGGACCAATGATTCTCTCGAGCTTCAAAAAACATGAAGGACTCTGGGACCGATGCAGAAAAACACCTTCACCAGACCCCTGAATCACGACCCCTGCTCATTCTCAACGTCACTCATCACAGAGGAGCTCACATTATGGTTTTCTGAGTAAATGTGTCTCTGTTCAGGGCAGAAGGGGGCACAGGAAATTTTAGAATGCTTTTTTGTGACTGCAGGCAAAGAGGACAGTGTTGAGAAGTCGCTGCAGAGTGCTTTGTAAACGAGGTGCTGTAATGAGAGTGAATGTAAACGGGAGAAGGCTCTGCAGTCCAGAATAAAAGTCCCAACAGTCCCAGTATCGTCTAAAGGTTATTATCAAAGAAACACAGAATTGTCTGGAGTCATAGGTGGTGATATAACTATTCTTAAGGAGCCCCGGTTTCCCTAGTTAAATTTATTGATCCCATGACCTTTTCTCCTATGAATTTAGTATTCAGCAGAGTCCCTGTACTGTTTTCTTAATATTTTATAATTCTCCCGCTCCATGTTAAATACCCCATGCTCCGCTAGCAGCGACTTTAATCATTTACTCTTAACTAGCATCCGGAGTCGTCTAACTGCCCGCTTTTGGGGACTCATTATCCTTAATTGTATTTGCGGGGCTCCCGCTTTTAAGCGATCTTATTTTCCAGGCGCACGTCTCATTCTCGGGTTTCCTGCTTTTTCAGATGCTTAGTACTTCACTGCATTTTTATTGCAAAGTGCACGGAATTATATGTGGTTATATACAAAGCCTGTCCCGCTGGGTGTTGGTGTGGGGCAGAGAGGCTCCGGTCCAATCTGGAATGTCGCCTCGCCATAAAGGCGATTTAAGCAGGCGTTTCGGGCAAGGAGAGATGAGGTATGTCCGCAAAACGAGGCGCCTCTTTAGCGATCCTCTGCGGGGGAGCGGGCGCCAGCCGCCGCTGCTCGTCCCGGGACGTTCGGACCACATCGCCGCATTTAAACCCTCCGGTGAAGCAGCACTGCAGACACCATGCGTATCTCCACTTGTCACCATTCACCTCGTTCGCGTATGATACTGGATGGCAATTAGCCGGAAAGGCGTTGGTAATAATATTTTAAAATGCTTGTGGAACGTTTGAAATTTAATTATTAATTTGTATATACATATCTAAGTATTTCTGCATGAATAATGGAGGCTAGGCGGGGCACGTGGTATAGCGGGCAAATGTATGGTGGGGAATCGCCCTTACCCCAGGTCGGCAAAATTCGCGGGGGACCCCAAAGTCCAGGACTCATATTTAATCCCTGTCTGTAATGGTAATTACTGTAATGATTCATTAATTTGAAACCAGACAAAAAAAAATTAAAAAATTAAACAGCTCAGCAGTAAAAGCTTGGGGATGCACATACAAATGACCTTGACTGTGACCGTGACCATGACAATTATGTTAGGAGGTCACAGTCAGTAGAGAGGCACCAACAAATTAGGGTTAGCGGATCGCAAATGCTCGTGGCATGGTGTCAGGCCCGTCGCGACAAGGCAGGCAAACCAAGCAATTGCTTGGGGCCCCGAGCTGGCCTGGGGCCCCAAGACAAC
>JAODJW010000019.1:20858687-20869146 GCA_026777045.1 Hyperopisus bebe
CCGGGGGGGGGCGGGGGGGGGTGAAGATACAGGAACGAGACTCGCATACCCCTCCACGAGGTGTCAAGGTTACCATCCCTTCCGGGCTTTACTGTTCCCAAAACCCCAGAAAACAAGGCTCCATTTCAGAGAAAAAACATGAGATGAGCCCCTATCCTCATCCCATTTAGAGTGACCCCCTCCCGTAACCCTGTGAGAGTGAGGCTGTGGGGAGGGGTGCTGAGAGAAGGCGGGCTGCCACGGTAACAGCCGGCCTCGCACAGCCTGATGGGAAAAAAGGCACCGACCTATTCAGCAGAGATGCACAGAGATGCAGCCGTGTATCGGGGGACCACCATCAGCTCCGAGCTGTGTTTTATAAAGACCTCAGTACGCTTCTGTGAAGGTGGCTGGAAGAGAAGACCCAAAGACTCATTACTCCCAGGACAGGAATGCCAAGTTAGCTTTGAACATAATGAGGATGCAACTGTCATGTGCTACACAGATTATATGCAGGGGACGGTAACCAGTGATCGGGCAGATCTGAGCTTCCCACTGAGGTGGGATGCGACCACAGCTTGCCAGGGAGCCTCAGGGGGCCCCATCTGCTCCCACAATGCCTTTCAGCTACGTCACACTGGTAAACCGGGGTACTTACAGCAGCCGAGCAGCCTGCCGGTCGTTCAGCAGGAAATGGGGCTGCATTGCTGCACTAATGAAAGGTTTCTGCACAGGAGGGTGCAAAAGTGTGTTCACATACGACAGTTAAGGAACTGTACACTGGCATGCAGAAATCTACTGCATTTATTATGATCTTCCAGTCCAGGAGGTATGATTTTGTCTACAGTGAAGTCGTGCGCCTCTGTTGGTTTATTCTGCATGGATGGTTTGGATAATTGAGTTTCTAATTGGTGTATTATGTAGCTTTCTTCAAAGGGGACATTGTCTTTTTGTAGGGGTCAATTGATATTCTGCTCTGTCATCAGTATGCCTGGGAAAAGCTTGCAAAGAGTGCACCATGGAGAAGACTAAAGCCAAAGTCTTCCTAAAAACAGGAATATCACTGTGGCTTAGTAACAGCGTGGACCGCAGTGAGGTCAATTGCATACATGAGGTGTGAGAAATCAGAAGTGCTTCTACAGGTCAGTGTACAGGAAAACTGAGATGTTTGTAAGCAAATACGTAAAAGGGCCATCTGTATGAGGATACCATATGCAGTGCGAGACAAAAGATTCCAGCTTTACATATCTAAGAGATCCATCCGTCTGCTAGAACTTCAACCCAATTGATTTTTGTTCATAGTCCCCTGGTTCCTCAGCTGCTGGCTCCACCATTTGTCATGAAATAATCATCCAAAATTATACCAAGTGCAGGACTGCTATACTGTGAGATATGAGTGCAAAGGGAACCGTGCATCGTGCGAGCGAGATCACGGGATACGGCTGAGGTCCTCCTGAACATATGAGAAAAACAGCTTGTATGAGGCTATTGAGCATTTTTCTTATTTCAATTATGTATGACAATGTAATGACAGCGTTTTTTAATGTTCACTATAAGTCAGTGCTTTATCTTCCATGATTATGGCCACATTCACACCAACAAATGCGCTTTACATGTAAGGCCCTGAAAGGAGAATCCGACAGGAAAATTATAAAAACTTTTCCCTGCACTTTACCTTTTACCATATGTGACAACATATGGCTTTAGTAGGAAATACATGTTTGTTGCTTGTTGTTCCATAATGAAACTATATATTGCTTTTATGTTATTCTACTGGAAGACATCTCTCCACATACAGTTAGATTAATTAGACTCGAGATTAATGTTATATTGTCAGAACACAAAGTGAATAAATCCACTGAAAAAGAATGTTTCCTTTTCAAAACATTCATTTTAGTTTTTTGGAACCCCTGTCTATGATTCTGGTGAGTCCACTCAAAGAAATGTGGATAAAAACGAATACTGACATGTATATAGGACATACATCATGCATTAATAGAGGGCATATATAACCAATGACACCTACATTTAATATACTGTACATGAATGTAGGACTTTTTGTTTGACAGTACATTAATTTCATACGTATTATACATGAATAAGGACACGTATGTCTAATGGCTCATTAGACATATATGTTAATTTGTATTAGATATTTATTTTAAGCACCATATAAAGAGCATATATGAGTCATGCTATTTTTTAAAAACTTTACCATATGGGTATTACAGTCTTCTCCTATTAACAGGACAAGATCAGCAAATTATTGCAATAGCCCCCTCAAAAATAAAAAAGATCCGACTGTTACCTTTTACACAAATAAGCTGGTGTGACGTGCAGCTGTGTGTCCTGTCAGAGACCGAGAATACACTCCCCCTTTCTGAAAGACACACCGACCAGCTAGGTTTTAAAATCTATGTTGAAGGTCCTTTTACTTGCTTTTAAAGTCTTATTTTCAATAGATTAATGACTTAATGGCTTAATGGACAAACAAAATGTGACTGTAAATAGAGCTGCATTAGCTTGAATCTAGAAAACATCCATAAGAGTCAAACAGCAGCCCACTCAACCAATGGCTTTGGTACGTAACAAGGTTTTAGGGAAAAAAAAAGTGATTCATTACATTTGACGGAGTTTGAAGACCACGCTATTTGAAAAACCATTAGTTAGCGCATGAAATTCGGATCTTAAATAAGGCGAGAGAGCAAATGGTTTCCTTGGCTGGGAGTCACTAATCATGAAGGGGGAAGCAGAAGAACATGTCAACGAGGCTGAGAGGAAGGTGAAGATGTCAGCATCGAGGCTGCTGTCACCGACAACTGAACGTCCTACGCAAACACAACCTGCAGCTGAAGGTTTATGGAGGAGATGCCATGGTGCTGGAAGCTTGCAGGAGCTTCTAAGCTAAGAATATCCATATGGGCCATATGCTGCTGAAACTCCAAGGAATAAACAGCAAGAACAAAATCTGCAGAGGAACTAATTGCTAACAATAAAAACATCTCAGTTTCTGGTAGCGATGGATTGCCATATACTCTTGTTAAGTGGGTGACTGCTGTGAAAGGAACTATATAAAAATAAATTGACTTTAAACTGAATTTATCCTGGTCAGCATTGGAGCTTATCACAGGCAGTGTAGGGGACAAAGCTGGGGTCCAGCCTGGATTGGGTGCCAGTCCACCAGAGTCCGCTATGAGGTAAAGGATGGAAGGAGGGTTCAGGTGCTGATCCAGTGCATTTCCAGGTGATACCTCAGCATCACACTCTTTCAGATGGAATAGAACAGCATGAGTTTCTTCTGGTAGCTGGAGAGCCAATCCTGCCACCAACCCCTAAATTTTCCCTGAACATTGGATGACCTCCTTATAGAGCTGGATGTAGGTTAACGTCAGACCCAGGATGAAGCAGTTGCAGGTTAAGGGCCTTGATCAAGGACCCAAAGGAGTAGGATCACTGCTGGTGTCGCTCTGCATTCATGGGATTCAAACTGGCAACCTTCCGATTGTCAGTACAGATCCCTAGCCACAGAGCGACACACACTAAGAAAAATGAAGAAAACCACCAATCTACTTCAAAGAACAGCTATTTGGAGCCATTACTCAGTGGCACTTTGCAGTTGTTTTAATGTAAATGGCAGCCAACTGTCTGAGCTACAGTCTCTAAACTGAAATGCACTTACATTAAATATGTCTCTTCCAGTGCAACTACATCGTTCGGCAAAGTAAAGCATCCTTTCAGATGCAATATTGTTTTACTTATGGGGAACAGACACTACACCATTAAATGGAACAGTTGTTTGTTATGTTAGTGCCCATTACGTTTGCTGGCATTTAAAACAGCACCTCCCCCACTGAGAGGGACAATCTGCATGAACAAACTGCAGCCCTGATATTCAGCAGAACCAAGGATCCACTTTATGGTTCTTCGTGCTTTTGTTTTGAGTCTGTATACTTCAGAGAAAATTATTGCAATATAAAATGTCCTTATTTTAGCACAAATACCACTACATACAGAATTAAATACCATTAAACATTTTAAATATTTATTATCACTAAAATTTCCATCCCCCTCCTTTGGATCAGTGTTCCTCAACCCAGTCCTTGGGGAACCACGGTCCACATTTCTTGGAGGGAGCAAAAATGTGGACTGTCTGGGGGTCCTCAAGAACTGTGTTGAGAAATACTGGTGTAGAAAACTTAATCTTCCTGGTGAAAAAAACTCTAGTAAAGACGTTACGGACGTTTCTCTCTGTATAAACACAGAAGGTCTGTAAAACAAAATATCACTCTTAAAACAATCAGACGAAGCATAAAAGCACCAGTCCGTCGTGCATTTTAGTATCAGTTAAACAGCTAATGGACACTGTAATTATCAGTAACTACTGCAGCACGGTTTGTTTAAGGCACCATAATAAACATCCAGAGCCGTGGCTTTTTCATAAGGCTGCGCGTTGGCTGGTGTTAATGTACTGTGTTAGTGGCGAGATTAACCCTGTGAAATGACCCTTGGCATCTGCAAGCCGTAATAAAAAAACAAACATCACCTCACATTAAAATTGTCACTATGAAGTGCTACAGGAAAACTTGCACAACATAATTTTTTTTTCCTAACACATTGGGACTGTGTGGGTTTTCATAAAATGCTGGCAGAGTGAAGCATCAAAGTGCTCAAGGTTACAAAACATGGTCAGAGTTTCACGCCATTTAGCTACCAGTAAATTATCCAAAAACAAGGATCAGGGACATCTTTATTTAAACTTTAAACACAATAACCACATGGATCTCTTCAGAGATCATAGGTTATTGAATTTTAATAACCAAAACATGTAGATGGCGCTGTTGCTTCACACCTTCACCATTGTGGGTTTGAATGCTGCCACACTGTTGGGGTGGAGTTTGCACGTTCTCCTTGTGTCACATGGGGCTCCTCCCACATTCCAAATATCAGCAATTAGGCTGACTGTTGTTCTTAGGTGTCGGCCTTCCTTGCGATGGACCAGCATCCCATCCCGGTTGTACCCAAGCCCTGTGCCCTGTGTTACCTGGGATAGGTGACCTGGACCAGGGTAAGTGGTCAGAAGATATACGAATTGAACACAATAATGAATAGTTTTTAGGATAAAATATGTATTAATTTAAAAATGGTCATCTTTAGGCAAGCAAGTTCATTTACAGAGCCCATTTTTAAATACGAATCAATTCGGAGTGCTTTATGCAGAGGACAAGAATAAATAATAGGAATCAGGGAAAATACACACCGTGCAGTTGATCATCTGCACCATGCTCAGTTTTAGCTTGTTAATATTAGCAATTTGCGAAGGACATGCAGATACATGTAGCTAGGCATACTAGCATACTAGCTAGGCATACTAGCATACTAGCTAGCATACTAGCATACTAGCTAGGCATACTAGCTAGGATGTGCAATGATTACAGGCTCTCAGGTCAGAAATGCACATTACGGAGCGTGACACTGCCTGATGGCTCTTTAATGTTTATTGTGTTTTCTCTTATATCTATATCCCATTTCACAGTCCTGGAGGTCAGCAGCTAAGCATTTCACTGCACACTGCACTGAGTATAACTGTGTATGTGACAGATGAAACTTTGATCAATTGATTGACTGGGGAGCCGCTGATGAAAGGATGGGTGACGAGATTGTGAGGACTGACACGCACTCAAGGACGCAGAGGTGTGTGGCATGAAAAGCAGGCGGCCAGCCACGTCACATATGGTGGGGGGGGACTCATCCATCTGAAGTGGAAGAGACGGCAGTAACAGCAGGACACGGCGAACAAATTGGAAAGGGATTACTCAGAAGTGCAAATATCACCTGATGCAGCTCATCAGTGAGGTCATTTAAAGAATAAGAGCTCCAGGTCGCTGATGAAATATAAGGTGAACAGCAAATGGTGCCATTCACAGTGAAACGCACGAGGCAGCCATACAAGCGCAGACACGCTAATGCGTACGAGCGGCACCCCTTCCTCCATTTGCTCCGCACCGTGCCACCTCTCAGCGTGGGCAGGTTTAGACCGGCGCGCCTGCAGATTTTTCGGAGGGATGATAAAGCACTCCCTCTATTCCGAGGCACATTGGCATCGATGGATAGGGGCTAAAGGCCATTTTGTGCCATTTTGTGCCGGCTGGGTGTGATTGGCTGGGCTGCGGAGCCGCACTGTGCTGCAAGTGCATGGGGAAATGATGGAGTTTAATGTGTTTTGTTGAGGGAGACCTTTTGTCCCTGTTCCGTGGGAGTTTGGCAGAAGTTCAGCACTGATCGAACGAACCAGCTTCTCTGCAACTGTTTTATATTTGTACATCCTTTGCCATTTCAGTACGTTTGAATATGACCTCTTGTAAGGTCAGCTACACAATAAAACCGTCATTTTGGGACTGTTCCACTCTACCCAGCCTTGGCAAGTTTACAATAACTTTTACTTGTGTAGCGGGTAGTTTTATGCAGAAATATTTTTACCCACTCACCATCCCGCTGGTTACAGTTAAAGAGAGACACAGATCAGCGACGAGATGGAACTTCTCAATCCCTCTGGAGGGAAGAGTTTTGTTGCTAAGCAGCATTACATAAATTAACAATTCAGAGCATTATTAAGGCAATGCCAGCTCACCCCATCGAAGGTCTGAGAGCATCTCAGAGCAGCACTGAGGAAGACTGCTTTCTATCTTTTGGTTATTTAACCATACGTCTCAGAGAAGCAGTTTAACAAGATGTGGGTAGGATTTCTCCCAGTTCTCTCGATGAGCTGCGCCCTTATAAGCGGATGGAAGCTCCTGTTCCGGTCAGGAATCTAGCTTCTTAAGAACTACGCCCCCTGCTGGCCGACGCCGGACTATGCGACAGGTTCGAAGCAGCTGTAGCAACAGAATCTCCTGTCCTTCTCTCCAGCTTGGCAGATGAGTAATGAAACATTTCAGATACAGGAACGTCCACACCACATCAAATGCCATCTGCTGCCGGTCACATCTCCCGTTCTAGCCACATCACATTAGGTATCCAGTGGAAAAGGCCTACAGATGCCTGTACCAGCACTGGGGACACGACATTCCCTGTTCCTTACAGCACTGGCTCCCACTGCACGCTTTCCTGATCGTCTCATCAAACTTACTTGTACGGCACCAAGGCCACTGTAATATAAAGAGGATTCACTGAACGACTGAGAGGTAGGCACTATACAAATAGACACAGTAATTAATGACAGCGCCCCCACATGGTTGCTCAGATTGACACCTCATGATGGCATTTAATACGTGCATTATAAGCTACACGCTGAGCTGGTTCTGATTGTTTCTGTACTGAGCTAATCTGCTTTCCAGTGATTAAATGTGAATCTACAATGCCCCTTTAATTAACCTTTGGATATTAAAAAACTAATATTAATGACATTTAAAACTTACAATATGTCTATTCTGTATGGATTGTGTGTTATTCAATAAAGCGACAAGTGGCTAATACAAGAATAACCACAAAGTAATAAAACATTCTATTTACATGGTTAAAATTACAGGTAACAAAGGGTTATTGTGAATGACTGGAATACTCATATTACCATTAAAATGAAGACACAGCAGAAACTCGCACATACTTCTGACACTGTACTTTATGTTACAGTAATTAACAAGTTGCTGGATATGTCCTTTTTTTTTTTAAAGATTTATCAGCACTGAGGTAATGGATATTATGGAAAATTACTTTTGGATTAGCCTATGGGAAGGGGCCATCAGGTCATGTGACGCTCAGCAGCAGACACCGTCCACTCTCAAGGGGCAGCTACCTGCTGGCATGTACCAACCTTATGGAAAGACGCCCATCCATGGTGACAGAGAACTGACCTTCATGAACCTGACCTTTGCGGATTACAGCGCTCACCTCAACTGGTGAGTATGACACACAGACTGTCCATCTTTGCCCTGTACTGGGAAGCGTGAAATTCAGTCAGAATGTGTACTAGCTGCTGTGCACTTATCTAAGTGTTTATTCGCAAGCAGAAATCCGGCCATTCCCAACTCAAACCTGTCCGTGCCGCCAAACCCGGGGCCACGGTTACAGATTAACAAGCCATTTCTATTCGTGTTGACAAACAAGGGCTGCTAGATGCCGTCAGTGTCAGCTGTGCCGCCCCCCTGTCTGACAGACCGACCGGCAGCTTGTACGCTGACGTGACCGGGATGACAGGGAGTAAACCCCGCCCATGTGGATCACCTATTTGGGTCAGGCCAGGCTCGCTATGTAAGATGTCATATAAATTCCGCCGGAACACCGGTGCCTGGCTGATCCCGGCAAGGTTTACGGGCTAATCGACTCGTTTTGGAATAATCCAAAGTTGAAAAAGAACAAAACCTAGGTGGCCGTCCCAGAATTCCCTGGGATGGCTATCCCAGAATTCCCTGGCAGCCTCTGTTCTGACTGTCCGTCACTTCAGCCTTTAGCGAACAGGCCAGGCTTTGGAACCTTCACACCTGCTAATGGCCAGGATAGGAGATGGGTGCGGGCACTGAGTCAGATTAAACCCCGACCCCTGCATATGAGTGTCCGACTGTCCTCTGACAGCCCATCCATATTCATGCTTCCTCCACTCTCCTTTAATAACTCCACCTTTTAAGCCAACTGACCTTTATCTGTAATTCCCACCTGTTACAAGGTTATTTTAAAGGAATCCTACCTCTGGAACTCAGGCCGTGCATGGAACAGGGGATATTTCTGCTAAAGACAGCCCACTGACCATTTATCGCTTTAATGTTTCCACTAAATATATATATAATAAATTAAGTGACAGTTTCCAAATCAGACAACGCACAAATTTCAAAAATGCAAAGTCATTTATGTCAACCTCAAGTTTTTATGGCTTTACAGAACAATAATTTATGTATTGATCTAATGCTGTGATTTTTGTAGTGATTTACTATTCAAACAGTAAATCTCCCCCAGAATGCCCTTTCAGCTCAGCATCTGTATGGTATTAATAAATAACATTCAACAGTCAATGTTCACCTGAAAGAGAAATCCGTTCACTGTGCAAAGTTCAGGTGCTTTGGAACTCTGGTTTATGGATTTTTTGAATGCGAATATGAATGGAAGAATCAGCAAGTCTGGGCAGACAGCAATAATGTAGCTGAGTTTCAGGATAAAACAGCTGAATCTGAAGATAATTTGGGCTTTTATATTTTGTGAGTTTTTGGTTTTACACTGATAACGGGTGCCTTTATAATACATCTCAATGTCATTGAGAGCTCAAACGTGGTCAATGCCCCACATTAATTGCTTTTTAATAGCCTTTGGACCTTCAGAGAATGACTCCACTGGGGGAAGGTTACGGACAGAGGTGGAGATTTCAGGTCCAGAGAGTACAAATCCAAACCAGGATTTTGTTTGAACCAACTAGTACTCTGCGACTGTGACTCTTTATACTCAACTGGTTGGATTTGTGCTCTCTGGACCTGAAATCTCCACCTCTGGTTACGGATTCTGAGAGATAGTATCAGTATACAGGAAGACTGTCCTTCTGATATAGAAAAATCATCATGTTACCACATAGATAGCAAACAGATGTCTACTGAAGGACTGAATAAACCACACTCAGAGCCATCCAGAGAAAGGTGGCTAGGGACATCAAACCTCTAGAATCTACGGCAAGAGGCATGGGCCAAAACAGGCCAGAACGTGTATCCAGGAATTATCCAGGAAAAATAAATGATTTTGAGTGCTTAGAGAAGAGGACTGAGCTCCACCTGGATACTCACTGTGTCTGTTGTAGCATCTTTACAGGATTTAGTCTTCTAGACACTAATCATTTCCAACGTATAATGTTAGCATAGCATGTTAGCAATGGGGGGTGGGGGGGGGGGGAGCTGGTCAATCCTGGACCCCCAGAAGTTTTTTTCCTCCTTACTCTGGAGTAATTGGTTCTCCTCCTTCGTTGTCTTCAGGCTCTCATTCTTTCTTTTCCTTTTCTGTCTTTCATGCACCATTTTGTATAAATGATATAGTAATGGATTTTGCCACACAGTGTTGTCAAGTGCCTTGGGGTGACTGTCGTGAAAGTAGCTATGTAAAAATAAATTGAACTGAACTGAAATAATCAGTATCTAGTTGACTTCTTCATTTCATTTTATACTGAAAATCCTACAGCAGCCTTTGAGTCTCATCTGCTCACAGTGGGAGGTGGAAGGACATCTACAGGCCACTTACTGTACAGACCGAGCCTAAGGAGAGCGGGCGGTAAGGGCCGGCCATTCCCAGCCAGAGAGGACAGGGATCCTCCCCCAGGGTCATAGCCGCTCCTAGCTGAAGGCGAGCCTCAAGGATTTCCCTCCCATAATACACATCCCCCAGCACAACAGCCAGGGGGGTCAGACCGTGCCACCATCGATAGAGGCTATCGGCACTTCTAGGACATGGGTGGATATGATCCCATCCATGGCTCTGCTGACGTCGTGAGTGTGGCCTACCATCGAAGACCTGC
>JAODJW010000019.1:20873280-20888308 GCA_026777045.1 Hyperopisus bebe
GGGGGGGGGGGGGGGGGGGGGGGGGGGAGACAAACTGCCAGTTCTTATTTCCCTGTGTCAATGTGATGCAGTTTTACGTGGATACACTGGATATCCTCCAGTGATGAAGGGAATGAACTTCGCATTTTCCAGGTGGAGATTGCTGTTAATCTGCCCAGGATTTCTGGGCCATTTCGCCTCCTTCTGCTTCAGTAAAGTCTTGTTCCTCGACTATGGTGACATCTCATTCTACAAACAGCTGCTAGGTTTGGGTTTGCCGGCTCTGACGCTGGGGAGAGGGACACAGCTCCTGCCTGCGACACGGAGAGTAAACAGAATCGGTGATATTGTGGCTATGCCCCCCCACACAGACACACACACACACACACACACACACACACACACAATGCCAAGCTGGAAACACAGAAAGTTCTTCTGCTGTTGCATTGCTTATAAATTATCCAGCATGCCGACACCATTTCATTCAAAAATCTGTTTATAGAAACAGATAGGAATTATGTCCTGTGCCATGTTTATAGCAACATTAACTACGGTACAGGTACCAATATGACAGAGAAAAAGCAAGGATGACTGACGGGCGAAAACCCTCATCAGGGCTCAGATATAAGCTTAATGAATTAACAACCTGAGAAGTGGAAATCTTACATACAGGCATGATTTTTTTTCCCCTGTGCTTGACCATAGTTAGAAAAATGCCTTAAAAATGGATTAGATTAATCTGCAATTCCAGTAAGACACTTTAAAAGAAGCTGGAGTCGAAATTATGGCGTGATGGGGGGGGGGGGGGGGGTCACAGCTCAGGTTCAGTTCGTCAGATATCCTGCATTCCCCCGAGTAGCAGCCGGAGATGAAGGGACGTGGCCAGCCCCTCCCAGCGGGACAGCAATAACAGCATCTGCATGGACTGAAGGCAACAGAGGAAATGCCGCATTTTCCTGCAGCATCCGTGGAGGCCTCCCAGAATTCCCAGAATTCAGCACATCGATGTTTAACTTCTTCCAAATCCTGGACCACAGCTGGTCTCAGAAGCACTTACCTGTACAACATTTTTATTTCTCAGGCATATTAATACATCTTAAAAATGGAGATCATTAGTGAAAAAGAAGTCATTTAAAAGGGCACCTTAAAAGAAAAAAATGTTAAAACTGCCATTTAAAGGGTCATAAGAGACAAACTCATCCATTTTGAATGACTATGCGATAATATTTTTTTTTTGCCAATTTTCATTGTCTTACTTTAGATCACAGGATCGGTACGTTGATTTAAAATGACTTTCTCTTCTATTAATTCTGTGACAAAGTAAAAAAGAAAAAGTTTCACAAAGTCACATTACCATAATTTGCCCTACAATATTCTAGATTTCTGCCCTATCAAAGCTAATAATGAATCATTACCATGAACATTAAAATAATAGTAATTTTCAAACTTTGCTTGCAGACCAGGAGGGAAAAACGCATTATATAAATGTTGTTATTGATAATTTGGCACAAACAAAATTCGTTTTTCGACAACCACAGTTTCTAGCAGCGGTGTTAAACTAATTTTAAAAATGCTGCGTCAATTAGGGCTGATTTGCTAAATTCACAGCAGGATGAATCACCGTGTATCGAGTTCAAACACGTCCTCAACACTGCAATCAGCTACAGTTAAAAAAAAAAAATCCACCAGCTTGACCGTGGATCTCGCAGAACAAGGCAGTGATTATGAGTGTTAATCATTTTATATAATATCAAGATCCCCGGGTTGGTTTTCTGAATAACAAGTAACACGACTGGAGAAAAAAGAGCCACAGCAGTAGGAACATTAAATGAACATTAGAGCAAAGTGGATGCGGTGGATTTTATTTTATTGTATAAATATGTATCCTTTTCTATAAATGCTGAACATTAAATGGCTATATCACCTGTAAATAGCAGAGATACAGAATGAGCTATAATGTACTTATTATTAGGATTATCGCTATTATCACTCCACATTGTTTTTCAATGAGGCGAACATCAGGGTTGCTTCACATTCTGGGGTCACTGGACAGCTTTGCTCACATTCTAGCTAGGAGACATTATGGAGAATCAAACCTCGCTATTATGACTTCTCTAAACAGGGTTTTATTACAGTACCAACATCTCATATAGTATTTATTAATTCTAAAAATTCTCAATTCTCTATGATAAGTTCAAGACACAGTTAAGATATGATATTCCACTATTATAGTTTTGTATTACGTGTCACAACATGCCATTTAATAATAATGGCAGGTATAGTGCAAGGTCAAGGTTAAGCTCATTTTTATAGCTCAGGTGAGTTAAGTTTTGGTTTTTCTAGACTGATAAGAGTTGGAAACACCATGAAACAGCTGGAATCAGCAGCTGGTTTCCATGATATTTCAGCTGCAGAAAGACTGTATTGGTTTTTCTTACCTCTATAACCAGACCTACCACTACCCTTTTTTATTTTACTTCAATCAATCCCTTCCTCAAACGAGCATACGACTTTCTCTGAATCTTTGCCATACTCACTTCTCATAAAACTTCTGAATCTTGTCCCAGATCAAAGATATTCCCATGCCCTTGGTTTCCATGGAATCGTATGTGAGCGTTGTTCCAGCCAGACTGGTTTCCTCACACACAGCCATAGAGCTTCCTTTGGAGTATAAACTGATGCACACTCATTATAACACTAGCAAAAGGTAAAAAAGGGGGGGGAAAACTGCTGAACTTACTTTTTTTGAAAAGTTGTTGGATGGAGTTCAGGGTTCAAGTTTACAGAATGACTAAAGACACATGAATGCATGTTTTAAAAGGGAAAATCTCACACTTTCCACTTTTCCACACAGTTGACCACAATTAAACCATAACGAGGACATGGGCCTCAAATACAGGGCTGGTGTTCAACCAGCATGTGATCAGTTCAGTCCTGCTGATACTTTGTCTTAGGTTAGCAAACCAAGGGGGGGCTGGACAATGAAAATTTGAGTCAAGAGTATTTGAGGTTTTATGCCTATTTGGTAGCCAGTCTTCACTGATGACACGTTCCATCAGTAAGAGCAGAGTGTGAAAACTGAATTCGAGCAATAGCACAGATGTACATAAAAATGGCAAATCCACACTGCATAGTGAGAGACATGTCAGAGTTCAGAAGAGAACATATTGTTGGTGCACGGACAGTGTGCAACATGTATTGTTCTCTGATGAGTCCAGCTTCACTGTCTTTCCCATATCTTGGACAGTTATGGTGTGGAGAAGTCCCAAAGAGGCTCATCACCCAGACTGTTGCGTACCCAGAGAGAAGCACAGGTGTGGATCAGTGATGGGCCGGGCTGCAATATCATGGCACTCACTAGATCCACTACTTGTTCTACATGGGTGCATCACTGTCAAGGACTATGAACCATTCTGGAGGACCATGTTCATCCAGTGGTTTGAACACTGTACCCTGAAGGTGATGCTGTGCGTCAGGATGATAATGCACCAATACACACAGCAGGACAGGTGACTGAGTGGTCCGATGAGCATGAACGTGAAGCTGAACATCTTCCATGGCCTGCACAGTCGCTACACCTGAATATTAGACTTTGGGATATTTCGGAGAAGCAAATCAGGAAACGTTTTCCTCCACCAGCATCATACTGACCTGGCCACTGTTCCACAAGAGGAGTGGCTCAAAATCCCTCTGGCCACTGCGCAGGACATGTATCTGTCATTCCTAAAACTAATTCATGCTGTTAGCTGCAAAAGGAGGCCCTACAGAGGCGTAGGAGCAGGACAGGCAGGGCAGGTGATTGCCTGGGGTCCCGAGCTTAAAAATTCAAATTTTCCATAAAAAGGTTCAAGACACAGGGTTATGATATGGTATTCAAGTATTATAGTTTTGTATTACGTGTCACGACATGTCATTTAATAATAATGGCAGGTATAGTGCAAGGTCAAGGTTAAGCTCATTTTTATAGCTCAGGTGAGTTAAGTTTTGGTTTTTCTGGACTGATAAGAGTTTAAAACACCATGAAACGACTGGAATCAGCAGCAAGTTTCCATGATATTTCAGCTGCGGAAAGACTGACTGCAGTATTTGAATGCTAATTCTGCGGATACAGGAGAAAATGAGGACAACAAGTATGAAAGAAACAGCATGAAACACGTAAACAAAATCCATGCATCTGCCATCTAACTCCTCATCCTAGTCAGGGAGGCGGGGTGAAAAGAAAACAACAAATTTAAACATTAAGCAATGATTGTCATAGAATGGGATTTGCAAAGTTTGCAATGACCATCCCTGATTTAATCCAATGGAAGTGAGCGAAACTTGACCTAAACTGCCCCAGGGGTCCCTCGACCCAGACTCAGAGGGGCTGATACCTTAAAATTGCGCTGAGTGTGTAGGTATCGCAGCGGACAGGATCCTGAGTGCCTCCAGCCTTGTGTGCCTGCCTGGATTCGGGAAAATGGATTTATATTAATGGCTATTATAAAGCAAAGACCAACTGAGCCTTTTTGATTAAAATTTATCACAAGGTTTACCATTAAATGTCTTTACATCTATCCATCCATCTTCCAACCTTTAATCATTTTCGGTCCAAGCTGGATGCATATTGTTTTTTTATTTTTACATTTGCATATATTTATTCCCAAACCGCAGCTACATTTTTAAATCCAGACTCTTCTTTTGTTCTGTCTTTTCCATGACTAAGTGAAACAGTCCCTTTGTTTTAATATTACTATACAGTAGCTAAGGTGGTGAAGGAGCAGGAGAGAATTCACCAATTAGATACAGGCGATAATTAGGAGGCCAGATCTGATAGGACTACAGTGGGCAATTTTAGCCAGGAAATCAGGGTACCACCTCTACTCTTTCGAAAGATGCCCAGGGATCGTTTATTACCTTAAACAGTCAGGACCTCAGTTTTACGTCCCATCCGAAACATGGCACTATTTTTACAGCACTGTCCCTGTCACTGCACTGGGGCATTAGGACCCACACAGACCACAGGATGGGCTCCCCCTGCTGGCCACACGAACACAGGCTTAAATTGGCATACCTGTAGCAGTGAATCTTTCAATTACTGAGTGCACTTGGCCAGCAGTATCCTCTAGCATAGCACAGTAACATCCACCCAGTGGTATTTATACATCTTTACAAGCAGGGTACCGTGTGAAGGGATGCTGGTGTTTATGTCAAGAGGAGCTGGAAATGTACTTTGCAGAATGTTTTTGACAAGCTGGACATAATTTTGGATTCATATGGGAGAGTAAACAATGAGAGACCCTCCTCACCCAGCAAAGTCCAAAGATCTCATCAGCCTCTCTTTCCTCTCTCAAAATGCTTCTAAGGCATCATTTCCGCTCTGAAGCACCTTCCCAAATAAATATTCAGGGCACCATGCACAATCCCAATCACTAGAACTCCCTCAGCACAGGGAGGACAACATTTCTTTTTCCCGGTTAACTGATTACACGTTTTGAACTAGCAGGTCATAAAGTAGAAATAAAAAACGGAGTACTATATTAAATACTATCATTAGCAGTGGTAGTGAATTACTTCCATATTCGATCTATTTCAAGCGCTTTCCAACTCCAAACATGTACAGCCCCCCTACTAAAGGAAATATATATTTAAAATGTAATATTTTGTGCTGCCACGTGAACATTGCTATTCCTTTTCTGGACTTTCCCCTAGGTGCTGAAACAAACATGTGTCATCGTGAATATCTCTGTGAACGACAGTGTTATTTTAAGCTCGGCGGACCGTTCACACCATTATCTCGGCTGTGCCATCATTCCCGCTGCGATTCCCGCACGCACGTGTGGGTGTATTATTATTATTGCATCTCCATTAATGCAAATCACAAGACTCCATTGTTATACTGTATTTCGTTTATTAAGAGCGTAGTGAGCGAAGCTGGCAGACGCGCACGGGTGTAAATGCCTGGCTGATAGAAGCCCCCGATTCCGTGCACTTTATTCCTGCTCTCATGATGCGCCAGTCTACTGTGATCGTGGCCATTTTTAAAGCGGGACTATGGTAAAACGCGATATTTTACCGCGGGAAGGAAAGTGAAGACAGGCCACCGAGTGACATGACGTGAAATCAAACCAGAAGCGGCTGGCGCTGCCCAGGGTGGGAAAACATGCAGAGCGAGCAGTTCCTGGGCAAAGCTCAAGCTGAACAATCAAAGGCTGCGGAGACAGCGCTGCCGGCAGAACCCCCCCCCCCCACCCACCCGAGGGGGGACACAGCCCCGGATCCGGAGCTGTCTCCTCCCTCCACTTAAAGTTTTAGCTGGAGTCGGTGACACCTCAAGGGGGATGAGGACAGGGGGACAGCATTATCAGCCTCCCGTCATCACATTTCTGACAGGTATATCCCATTTGGACATTTTAAAAAGTTTATTTTTTTTATTACATTTTTACTCTGTTTCATAGCTGAAAATATACAGCGTTAGGAGACTGGGAGACTTTCTCACTTCTGTGCTGTTTTTAATTGACAGGATGATGATGCTGCATTCTTCCGAAACCCTTAAGACAACATACATCATTTTTTTTGTATTTTTTTTTTTTTTAACGCTGACGATTTTTAATATAAGTTTCTTGAATGCTGTATCTTCATACATCAGTCCACTGCATTATTCATGGGAAATTACAGTCAGTCTAATTTAAATTGGTCTTACTTGGGTGAAGACACTGGCCTAGTTTTACAAGATGAATTAGATGGTTAAATCAGATGGGGGCCCAGTCATGAATTATGGAGATGTGCATTGTAGTGATGCTTACTTTCATTTATTTTTTGCTGTAGATGAATTACAAAGTGCACAGCTTCTCCTGGCTGAGAAAACATTCTTACTCCGTTCATTTCCTGGTTAGTGACTAACCAGATAACAAATTGTTGTTTTTTCATGAACACTGTTGCGTTTCAGTCATTGCGACTTAAAAAAAAAAAACATAACCCATCTCGAGGATAACCTCATTGCCTTGGGAAGCTCATTGAGAACATGCAGGTCAGTGCAGCATGACAGCACCGTAATACGTGGCTCAGTGTGAGATGGAGCAAGAATGAGGCGCACGGAAGGAGAGGAGAGGCAGCATGGGCTAACATGAGAGCTGAGTTAACATGCTGCATACGTGGTATCCGGTCATATCAATGAATGGTTAAGGATTAATTACTACACTATGCGCTCATCCTGTCTGATGGCATAGCATTTTAAGTAGCTTTATATATAAACATTTTCTTACAAAAATGTTTCATTTATGGGTTAAAAGACAAATTCAAAGAGAGCTGTAAAGTGGAAACACTGCAGGCATGAACTTGACGTATTTTAATAGGATTGGGATGGTAGCGTTTTAAAAAGGAACAAGATAATTAACTGCAACGTTCAAGTAAAAACGTTTGTTTTAATAAAAAAAAAAATGCCCAGATGCAACATAGCCATGGACTGGCAACCGCACTGCAGTCTGGAAATCTACACTGTATTTATGACGTGACACCATCGCATTCACTGCGGCCAGCATGCAGAACTGTGCTGATGTTGCTTATAAAACTGCATGTTCAATTATCCAAATACTAGAAAAATGCTAAATGTCTTCATTCGACTTACTAACAAAGTCATAATGTCATTTTCATAGCGTGTTACCTGGAGAACTTCATATCTGTGGCTTTTGCTAGACTATGCACTGCACACAGTATTGACTTCCTAGTTTCTACAAAGCCTTAGAGTGGAAGGCAGATTGCAGTCCTGACAGCGGACAGGGGGCTAGAACGAGACTTCAGAAACAGTCTCAATCAGTCTCTCAGACAGCGACAGAAGTCAAGCAGACAAAACATCAGGAGCACAGAGGAGATGCATTGAGGAGAAAGAAGCTTTTTACAGTAAATGATTCCTGACATGCATGAAAATAGAAGGATTACAGTGCTAGTAACATACACAAACCAATAAACACAATATAGGTAAGAAAACAGAATTCTTAAATACCGATTATGCTGATTGCAAACAACAGAAGATGGAAATGTTTCACCTTAGGAAGTAGATAATCAAAATTTACATGGCAAAATGTACCACACATGGGTAAGAGGGGACCACAGCAGCACAACACATATAAATGGAGTCACTTATTTCATTTATGAACACTGACCTGGCAACATTGGTGTTTGTAAAATAAAATGCTTGGATCTACTTCCATCCTTGACCATATACACGATAAAATCTGCTATGCCCCAGCCCAAAATGCATATACCCCAGTCCCACAGTCCATATACCCCCATCCCTGTACCCCAGTCCTATAGTCCATATACCCCCATCCCTACACCCCAGTCCATATGCACCCATCCCTATACTCCAGTCCCGTAGAATATCTCATTATTAAATATTCAGCCCTTAACATTTCCCATTTTTAACCCTAATCTTATTTTAAATATTTAATCATTAAAGAGACCCTGAATAGGACAAGCAGTAACAGAAAATGGATGGATATACAGTATAATTAAAGTGAAAATGTAATGCATATACTATTTAACCTTAGAAATGTTTTTTAAATTCAATAACGTTGTGTAAACTCCTGGTATTCTGATGACTACTAAATGACAGCCAGCTATACACCTCAGCTTGCGAGCTACGGAATGCCGCTCACCACTAAGCATACTTAGTCAGGTAAGGCTAGCAAGCGAGCTACGGAATGCCGCTCACCGCTAAGCATGCTTAGCCAGGTAAGGCTAGCTCCAAGGGCCATTTTTTTTATTGAAATGGAACCAAGTGTTCATATTTGGAATAGCTGCAAATAAACCTTAGACATTACTACAAAAACATCAAAAGGCACCTTTCTTCCACACCAAGTATGGTACTTTTGGTACGGTACATTCACTTTTCCATTGACTCATTGAGTACCAAAAGTTCCAGCGCCAAAAGTGCCAAACTAGCTGGGATACTTCTTTTGTACTTAGGTACATTGGAGTGGGACTTGATATGGTTTCTTTTGAGGAAACAATACAAACACCACTTTGAAAACAGTTGTGAAAATAATGATAAACAAAACAAAAAAAAAAATGTGATTTGGTGGTAAGAACATATAGAACAAAAAGATATGGATGGCATGACAAGAAATTAAAAAGTATTTTGTTGAATATACTAATATAGCAGGTATATAGTGTGCCATCCTAGCAATGTGATTTTGTTGTAGTAAATAACAAAAAAGGATTTCATAAATTTCTCACAAATCCATCTTCAAGTGGTTTGAACAGCAAGGATGAAAATGATTACAATTGTCTCAGAACGCATGCAGTGGTCATGCAAAAACAGTGGGGTTAAACTTTAAACTGATTTTTAAACATATAAGAACCTATAAAAGCAGTAATGATTAAAATGGCAAAACTTGCTAAGTTTTTTTTCTATGACAGAATAAGAGTCAAAATATTTTTGTGAAACTTTAACCCTTGCACTATAATATTCATACAGAATTGAAAGTAAGAAAAATCCTGATCTTAATCTAGCTGACTAGCGATGTAAGAATTGTATGTGCATAACATGCGATGTTGGTATTAATATTGCACATTGCCAAGCCATATAATATACTACAGCCATTTTTCGAAATCAGTATAAAATACCCAGCCTTGTGCTGTGATGTCACACAGTGCGGGTACGAGATTTTACACCAGTGGAAAACCACCTTGAAGTTCTGTAGTTTTGGTATTTTCTTGAAGAACTACAAGTACGCTACCTGGTGCTGTGGAAAAACGCCCAAAGTTGATTGTCAGGATTTCCGTCATGCTTATGTTAATTTATAAATTATTTAACTGCAAATCACTAGTACGAATAAAATGCCATTCTGAGTCATCTTTGAATTATTGCAGAAATGGGTACATTTGGAGGCAAAACCATGAACAGCAACTGAAAATGCACTTTTAGAATGATGCAGAGATGGATGATCATATGCATAGATTCCCAGTCTTGTTACCACAGCCAACAGCATAGCCGATTACTTCACCCACATGAAAAAACAGAGATTGAAGTCTGGAGTAGTTTCACACACAGCTCTTTTTTCTAATCATTTTATATATTTTACTATTACTATGAACTACCTAATAAAGTGTCACATTTCAGAGCTGAAGGTAAATAAGCACAACGTGCATGTATATACTGTACAAACACATTGTTCTCCTGGAGGGCTGGAGGTCAGGAGTATCTTCTTCATCCTCAGGCCACTTGGCAGCTTTGGCCCATCATTGAGGTGGAGTTCCTGCGAGGTCAGTTCTTGCTGCAATCCTGCCTCCTCTACAGGTCAGAAGGCCGTCCGTGCTCATGCCACGTTCATGTCCTCAATCCCCAGATCCTCATATTACTAATTTCCAGGGTAACAATTACCTTTACCATTGTACATTTAAATATTCACGTTAAAAGACCAATCATGCGAGGACAGGAGGAGAATAGAAACACAGCCTTCTACCCTCATGTGACCCAATTTGCCCTCTTTTGTTTTGATATAATTCATAATTTAATTTCCAATACCAGGAAGGTGTTAGAGCTTTTGAATTTCGCCACGTGAAAGGTGCCATCCTTAGTATTGCCTCTGTGCTTCAAAAGAGAACACGCCCATGGCCTCGCTTGTCCTGATTGGCGTACAGTAAGTGCTGCCAGCAGGCTGAGCGTTGACAAGGACAGTTATGACGACGGATGGCTGTCATGCAACCACAGCTACGAGTGGGGGGCCACAGGGAGGGGCCTTCATGGCCCTCATTCTATGCTTCTCTGTGGGATTAAAAAGTCAAAGAGGATGCAAGCACACCTACTGCTGGCAGCACTGCCAGTGCCACCTAGAGACCTGGTTCAAACTGGACGATAAACTGTAAAACACGCTAGACGAGCAAGGCTAGCGCACTGGAACACGTACTTGATTACACGCTAACTACAGACCCTAAAAAGCAGTTCTGCACGCAAACGCCGAGCCTGCCGATTCAGCTAGCCCCCTTTCGACATTTATTTTCATTCTCTTGGATTTCCTGCATAATTACATATTTAATCGATGACTGAGAGATGTGACACAACTGTTTTGCAACAATCCATTTATTCTTAGCCAAATTACACAGATGTGGTGATTCACACAATATTAATAATCAGTCTTTTATTGGACGGACACAGATAGATCAGGTAATACAGAAAGAGAGAGTAGCTTAGATTAGCTTCATAGTCAGTGCATGGCACATAGTTCTCAGTGAAAAGACTCATTGTGAGTTTTCATTCTTTACCTTTGGCACATTAAAGGCAAATAATTTTCGGAAAAATAAACGTCGAAAGTTGGCCAGCCCTGTCTGTGGCCTACATCAAAGGAGGAAAGAGCTTTTTCTGTGAGTCCAAAACACTACTAACTACCGGAACACTCTTTAAACACGTCTCAGAACAGAAGCCAGTCCTCCTGCTTTGCAGTTATTTTTTTAATCAATAGCTTTTTAAAATTATCATTCAAAACGTGTAGTACATTTAATGCCAGCCAAAGATCAGAAGGGTCGAGGTCCATCCCTACTTAGTCTAAAAGCACCTTCCTCTTATGGCTGGACTTGAGCTACAAAAGGTTTGTTTGAAAGCATTATAAAACATGAAATATTTTCCTGGCACTGAGCAAAAACAACTAAAGAAGCAAATGCAGACAAACTGTACAACAAAAGTCTGGTAAAAACGCGCCCCCAGCGACATGGAGCGCTCGAGAACATGCCACTGCTATGTATTAGTTCCACCATCAAAGTCCAGACATGGCCACCAGGAGGTGGGGTTCTCCTCAAAAGATCGGGAGTGTGTGTTGCACATGACCATGTTGTGTGTGCTTGTGTCTTGTGTGAGCAGATAGGTCTGGAAGTGATTCAGGGGGAATGTAGGCGGGACTGAGACAGACCCGTGGGGGGGGGGGGGGGGTCAGGGTGAAGGAGCGGGGTCTATGATGAAGGGGCAGGGTCAGTTGCATGCTTTTGTATTACACTGAATCAAACTGACATCACTGACAGCATACAGACAGTCCGTGGAACATTATTTCCTCAGCCGCTTTTCCATCATCCTCATCATCATCATCATCCTTCTCCTCCTCATCCTCTATTGCTTCAGTTGTGATCCTCCTGGTCCCCTCCCTTCTGCTCTCCTCCATCTTCTGGCAGCCTCATGATGTCATTTCCTCCTTTCGGCTGCCCGTGGGATTTTTCCTGGAACAATCATAGCACAGGGAAAGACAGATCATTGAAGGACGCAGGAAGACAGCGACGAAGACGCAGTTTGGCTTCTGCCACTTCAAATGTCCTTGTTAAATATCCATCAAAAACAATTAAAATAGATCATTTTCTGATTTATGCAGTGCAGGGACCTAAAACCACATCAAATACAGGCCAAGTAACAAAATAGACTAATTTTTAAATACACGGTAAAATTTCTAGGTGAATACAATGGCCCAGTGTTACAGTATGAATCCAACAGTTCATTTAAAAGTTGGACTCTTTGCAGTTTTATTTTTGATATCACCTGTGCTAGAGCAAGTATTTTAAAGTTCTTAGTTTTATGGTGTTTCTGGGTCACTGTAAATAACACCCTACTGATCACAATAAAGGTCTGAGGTTCTCAAGCTGCAACTAAACAGGCTTCAGGTACATCAATCCACCCCTGACTGGTGTTTACTAACTGAATGAACGGTGTAATTTACCCAGGTAACATGTCTATGTCTCTTGGCTCATTAAGCACCACATTCCGGCAGCTAAGCCGGGCGCCTGGCATGTTTTGTATATGTCTGGTTTTGTTCATGCTTGTTGGTTCCTCTCCGTGGTCAACATGACCAGAGCTGGCCTTGTGATATCCGACCATCAAGAACCACTAAATTCACCGGTGAATCAGCAGCCAGATAAAGCTGCGTTATGAAGAGCTGGCCAGGTGCTCCTTTTGGGAAGTACGTGGAAAACATTGTTTCATCTTCGAAACTTAATCCAAAGCACAGGGAAATGTGTGGTATAATGAATGAGCGAATAAAATTTCCCTCTCAAATCTCCATGTACCCTTCAGCTCTGCCTCCTCTGATCCACAGCATTTAGATATTACATCCAGACTGAACAGCCTGCCTGTAGATGTGTTACTCTGACAAAGACTGGTACTTGTCTTTAAACAGTTCACATTTTCTCATGTATTTATTTTTCATTCAGTGTATTACAGTAAATGCCCAGAGGTGGCCTCCATTCACTGACCATTCTGCTCCACACTGTCACATATTCACACATCTCATTCATCGTAGTTCACATGTAAAGGGTGATTTCTAAGGTCACTGGCTCCAGCTGCTGCCTTAATGGCCGATGAGAGTCAGGAGGGTCTTGACTGGCTGAACTTGCAGATGGTCTGTTGGCCAATTCTGCCTTCAAAAACCTGCTGGCTCATTAATATTAAGCATGGGGGAGTGTATCTGATTGGAGGAGCAGATGCTCAAGGCGCTAAAATAACAGCAGGGCTCCCATATTCCCACCCCATGTCCCTGACTGTCCACTCGCTCATGTTGCTCTCAGAGCCCTCCAGCTTCGGCCCCTACACTGCCAAGTCCGGCGGTCCGGTTCCACCTCCTCCAACCTAATGAGTGCAGCTGACATTCCTGGGAAACCACTACTTAAAACTGCAACTGTAATGAGTCCCAGTGCTCTCATAGTACATTCATGCTTTATTTTATTTTTATATAAAAGCGGCCTTCGGGGGTTTCAGCCTGCCATTATTTGGACACTTTAAAAAGACAGCAGTAAATTTGCCTGTGATAAAGTCACCTTCCTCAGGGTGCCTTAAAGGACACGTTTTCATTACCGAAACAAATGAGGCAGTTGGCCAAACAAGGGCCGGATAAATGGTGCCTTTCGCTCAGTCTACGTACACAAAATAAATATCCACATGCATTCCAAGAATTGGTTTATTTTTAATCTGCTTTGTCTCCCAGTTCTGGTTGAAAGACGTTTAAAGGTGTGGATGATGGAATAAGCCCTTTCACAGCCAGGGAAATCTTCTTATCCATTAATATCATTAATCCTTCCCAACTCCAAGCCCACAGTGCCTGACATCACCATTCATCCTATCTCTGATTGGAAGAGACATTCCATAAGCTTCCAGAATAACTCAGGGGGCTACATAGCACAGGCTCCTTCCTACTGCTCGGTGAACCTCAGACTTCTGTAGGTGAGCAGTCACATCTATACTAGCAGTCCTAAGGATGCTCCTGAATGATTCCACATTCAGTGGGGCTACTTACTGTAAGTACAGACGCTCCCCGGGTTACAATGGGGTTACGTTCTGATAAACCTATCTTAAGGCGAAAGTATCATAAGGCAAAAATGCTTACAACAATAATAAAGTGTTGAATATCTCATGTAATTATTTGAATAATGTACTGAAAGCGAAAAGCAGAGTGGAATCAGAACACCCATCGTAAAGTTGAAATATCGTAACATGGATCATCGTAATCTGGGGATGAGTCTGTATTCCACAGTATTCAGTGAATTTGTGTCTGGAGACAAAACAAGAGAGTCGGTGTCCACTTGGGAGGGGGAAGACGAAGCACAAAAATAGAGGGTGAGATGGAGCCAACACCCACCTGGTTATTCAGGTTCAGGGCTGCTGTTTTACTCACAGGGGACCATTTTTCAGTCTGGTTTTGAGAACAAATCTTGTCAACCTGAAGGCAGACAAAAGTGATAGTCAGTCACACATTGTGAGGGCGATGGGGGTCATCAAAGGGATCTGGCCGTGGGGGGGGGAGAGGGGCAGCGACCGGAAGCTTGGAATATGCATCTGCTGCGAGTGGGCGGTGATACCGCTCTTCCTTAGATACAAAACATTAAACTGTATAAACAACCTGATCCGTGGTTTGACTTGACTTCTGTTTTGCTCTGTGTAATTCTTCAGTGGATAGATAAGCACAAGAAGGCACCAGGAATATCACTGCACCCTCGTAAATAATCCTTGCATTAAAGGCATGAATAATTACCGTGCAGACCATTTACCTACAGGAACTTGCTGGAAAACATGGAGAACATCGTGGGTGGGTCTGGGGGG
>JAODJW010000019.1:20906416-20916837 GCA_026777045.1 Hyperopisus bebe
AAATCTTTTAACCATAATTGAACAGCTCACATGAGTTCATCCCTAAGTGAAGCCTGGTATCATTTTAATATCGCATAAAATCAGATTCCTTTCCTTGTCACTTGAGAAGGAACAGGTTCAATTCCCTGGATAAAGCATCTTCCCCATCTGTTGTTTTACTGTGAAACACCTTGATATAAATTAGTATTAAGAACTGAATTTAATTTGGATTAAGGAATTATTTATGCCCTCCTTTGCCTCTCAAAGGCAAAATCACTAAATTCAGATTAGTGAAAATAGGGTGCATCAATTAAAAACCGGTGATCATATTTTTGGAATGTTTTTACATATAGTTCCATTCTGACAGGAGCTCATCAACTCATGATTTTCACTATGGAAAAATAACAGCAAATCAACAGAATAAAATCAAAGTTCTGGTTTACTGTGATTCACTCTGACCAATCAGGATCTTAAAAAAGCAGGACTTAAGCCACAGTCATAACCCCCCCCCCCCGACAATGTACTCAGAGAATGTGACAGGCAGAGCACCCCCTAGTGGGACTACTGAGATTCCAATCATGGCACGTTAGGACATCCTTAGCAAGGTTTTTGGTTGGGATTCTACTAAGGGTGATCAGATCTTCATGAACATCACTCCTGGTGAGGTGAGCATCCGTCGACCTGCTCTGCACCCCAGTGCCGGCGCAGAAAGGGCAGGAGGGGGGGGGGAGGTTCACCTCTGCTTCTGGCTCAGCTCCAGCACCCTCTGCACGTCCTTCTTGGCGACGGTGTCGTCATTCTTCAGAGACTGGAAGGAAGCACAAGAGGCCTTTAATGAGCAGCTGCGCTCAAGGACACTAAAAGCTCGTAATAAGATGGGGAAATTCAATTAATCCATGCAGGCGGCCGCACATTACCGCACTGACAGCACACACAGCTCGCACACACACATGGGCTACAACCATAACCAAGAATGATAAAAAAAGGCATATGTGACCGAAGTTTAAAGTTCAAAAGAAGAACCTTTTTTCAATGCACAGCCCTAAAGGTTTACTGCATGGTTTAAAATGGATTTCGTTTTTCTATAAGGTATTAATTACCAGCACATTCACGCTTCAGAGAGGATGGAAAGAACGAATGGGGAAGACTCCATGCAGAAGCATACAGCCAGTTACAGGAAGCAGCGGAGACATTCTTCCCCCTGGGGGTTCGGATCGGCCCGCTCCGAGGAGCACGCAGTCCGAGGGACGGATAATTGTCCTAATCAGCCTGCTCTGCAGAGCTAAAGGACACCCCACTGCTTTTGGATTTAGTGTAGTTATGACAAGTACAGAAAAAAAGCCTTTTTTTTTTGTTAGGGATAATGAAACGCTTGTGTCGAAAGGAGAGAAATGGCTAAAATGAAGGATGTCCTTCAGGATTTTACTCATATAGCTGTTCCACCCTGCAGAGCCAGGCCCTATTGGCATGGCAGATTCCCGTCAGTGGCCAGCTGGGCCCTTGCCGGCCCTTACGCACCCTCCCCGCATCTGGGACCCTCGTTAAGACAAAGCTGTGTCGGTAAATCACCTCCAGACGGCTAATTTGTTTAGCACATTAATTGTTAATGCGAACA
Organism: Hyperopisus bebe; assembly: GCA_026777045.1. Lineage (NCBI taxonomy): Eukaryota > Metazoa > Chordata > Actinopteri > Osteoglossiformes > Mormyridae > Hyperopisus > Hyperopisus bebe. The sequence goes on from JAODJW010000019.1 coordinate 20,908,011, forward strand.
GGCTGATGTTTATTGTCTTGCCGCTGCTGGACGAGCTCCCGTGAGCTGCCAGCGGGACGCACAGGGGGTGGTGCCTCTGCAAACGGAGGAGCTCCGGTGAAATCTGCACCTCTCCATATGGCTGCGGTTTAGCAGGAGGCAGCTTCTCATTGACGCTGAACAGAGGACACTGATATTGACAGGGTGAGAACTACAGCAGATATAGAATAACTCTCACAGCTACACCCAGGGTCCTATTGCTACTGTAACTGTGGTGAAGGGTGTAATACCCGCATGAGGAGCACAGCTACAGTAAAAGACGGCTCCCTGTGATACACATGATTACTCACAGTACAGGACAGCTCTCAGTGATACCTACAATTACTCATATTACAAGACAACCCCCAATGATACCCAAGATTACTCAAAGCACAGGACAGCTCCCTGCGATAGCCACAATTACTCACAGTACAGGACAGTTTCCAGTGATACCCACGATTACTCACAGTACAGGACAGCTTCCAGTGATACCCACGATTACTCACAGTACAGGCCAGCTTCCAGTGATACCCATGACTACTCACACTACAGGACAGCTCCCAATGATATCCACGATTACTCACAGTACAGGATAGTTTTCAGTGATACCCACGATTACTCACAGTACAGTACAGAATGCAGGATTTGATGCACAGGGAGGCCACTTTTGATGTTCACCCAATGTTTAGCTGAAAAGTGAGTTAGCTGGCTAACACACAGCATCCTCTGGCCTGTAATTTAGTTGATACCTTAGCATCACTGAAAGCAGGAATGTATGAAAAGGAAGATGATGTCCATAAGTGATTCCCACCACCGAGTCGCTAGGTTTCCCAGCCTTATGGAGACCTTATGGAGGGGTTTTTCCATAATTTAAATGTTTTATCATCAGAGATCTTATAACTCTATCGATGCTAGATGTTTGTAAGACAAATTATTAGGACCTATCGTCCCATCAAGAAGTTTCTGTTGGTCCTGGGTTGATGACCATATCCTAAAACGCAGCCAGGCAAAAAAGTTAAAGCTTCACCTACAGCCAACACAGCCACTTTCGCATGAACGCTCCACAAACTGATTTCCCAAACTTCTAATAAGTGCTTTAGTGACTAATCCAAAGAGAAGTATTACACAGTAACAAAGTTTACAGGAAGTAATCCTGGCTGTGAGTGTCACAGGATTGAAAGTTAGGTGACCACTTTGGGTTGCGTAATGCATTGTTCTCCCTGGTAAAATCTGCAGTATACCTGTGTGCTTCAAGTGCAAACACATGCAATCGGAAGGGTGCTGATTTGAATCCTGCACCAGACAGAATAGTCACATCACCATTTGGTCCTTGAGCAAGGCCCTTAACCTAGTGTGTGCATGGTGGGATGTGTGAAATGATGCATTGCAGTTTGTGCAAATAGAAAATATGGTATCATTTACTTTCCTAAGCTCAGACTGTATAAGCAAGACACAGCCGTGCAGAAACTTTGCAATAAAACAGGGAGATGAATCAGGAGACTGCAATTCACCAGACCGCCTTCAGCAAGCTTCCAGTAATAACAAAAATGGCTAAAAAGAAGTCATGTTTCGCTCACGATCAACACTGTAAGTTGTTTCTTTACTTGGACTCTGTGACGCACCAGGAAGCTGCAATCAAACCCCACAGCTGCCAGTGAATCGACATATGAGCAGCACTCGCTGATCTATCGAGCGACACGCAGCACTGGGGCGCTGGTGGGTGAATGCAGAGCGAGGGGCTCTCCGCGGTGGGGGTCAGTGTGTGGGAGAGCTGGCATGCGCCTGAAGCTTCTCACTCTCCCACCCACAGCACTTTGGCAAGGCTGCCTTGGGGCACTGGGCCCTCACAGTCATGTTGCCAGGGTGACCAGTGTCTGTACTGGTTTGCTCAAAGCACTTTGTTGGGCTAAAGAGCAGTTAGCACCGGTGAGGTAAGTGGCTCTGACTGGATCGAACTGGTCAAGAGAAAGAGCAGACCTTCTTCAGTGAGGTTGTGTGTGCAGACCCAGGCTACCAGGGGGTACTGAACACAAATACAAGACTGTAATATGGATGACATATTTTAGAATACATCAAACATTTGATTAATTCATTATTCAGTTCAGGCCTTCATAAACATACTGTGAAAAACAGTATGTCATTATCTTCTCATGTTAGTTTTACATAGTACCATGAATGCACATCATTAAATACTTTATAAGCAGTCATACTTTGAAATGTGAGCTGTTTAAACACATTTGATGTTTTTTCTAAGACAGGCATACAAAGCAGATGATATACTGTACATCATTTCATAAATTCCCATGTAGCACAGGCAACAAAGCAGGAGTAGACCCTTGATGGGACACCAATCCACACAAACATATACACACTTACACTGGATGTTTCTCAATATCAAGAACACAAAGATTGTACTGGTGGTCTTGGCAAGACCAGTCTTGCTAACTTGCCTTCTAAGAATGAACTTGAGGAACAGTGAATCATGGGATTGGTCTCATTCGACGAGGCAACCAATGCATCATTGACTTTTACTGGAGGACTTTTACCATCCTCTGTACTTCTGTTCTTGAGTATTGGAACTGGTCTTTGCCAATGGAAGATGATGTATAATTGGTACAGGAGAAGTACGGTCAAGTACACATATTGAGAAACACCCACTGTCACACACTACATTCTACACAGGGAATCCAGGAGGAAATGTGTGTGACACAGAAGGAACATGCAAACTCCTCACATGCAGAGGAGGAGGGATTCAGAATCCCAACTTTCCAGGTGTGAGACACGAGTGTCTGTATGCAAATATTATGTTTAAGTTTAGTAGTAATGACATTTGCAAACCTGGCAGTTTTTCTCACTTATACCAACAGCAACCGCTCTGAAAGGGCCAGAACACATGAAAAGAGCAGGGGACTTTCAGGCCTCAGCAAAACATGAGACGGCCAGTTTCTCAAATACCACACAAGAGATGAATGTAAAGCAGCACAGAGGCAATGGCCTACCAGAATGACGACTTCACCGGTTCAGATAAACAGCACGGATATCATTTACCCTTTCGGAAGAGTATCCGAATTTCGCATCTGTGAGGATTATCTCTTGCTGATATTTTTCAGGGACGTAGATTGTTCAGATAGCAACACAAAAACTACAGTACAGCTAGTATGATAAAGTTCATCACTCTGACACTGAAACCGAATTAATGAATCAAGCTCAAAATTCACACATCATTAATTATCTACCCTAAAGCTGTATCACATTTCTCTTTTACAGTTTTAAAACCCAAAGCTCTTTTACATCTTTTTAAAGGTTTTTAAAAATATTTGTGGAAAGATTCATGTCACATCGCACTATATTCACATATTTAATTAAAAGGAAAGCAGAGGTAGGTAATTCAGGTACAGAAAGTAAAAGTCCAGACCAGAATTTTGTTCAACCAACCAATTGAACATAAAGAGTCACAGTCACAGAGTACTCAAATGGTTGGTTGAAAGAAAATCTTGGTCTGGACTTTTACTCTCTGGACCTGAACTACCCACCTCTGAAGAAAATTATGCAGTGTGTCCTATTTGGCCCAGTTTGCCCATTTCAGTATCTTCTTTTATGACTAATATATGATTTTGGCAATTATTGAAAGTAATATTTTAATTCTGTAAGATAAAAAAAAGAATGAAAACAATGCAGTCTTCCCCAGTCACACCTCACACAACCTCTACTGCGCAGTAAGAGCAAAGGCTTCACCTGCAGGTTGCCTTTGATCCCGTCAAGCTCCTTAGACGTCTTCGAGAGCTGGCGCAGGATCCCCGTCCTCTCCGCAAAGACATCCTTCAGCCTCCGCTCCAGGCCCTCATAGGTCTGTCTAACAGAGGAGAAACACAAGCCGGCCAGGTCAGCGAAGGCTGTGACCCAACATCCACCCCCTTAACCCCACTGAAGCCTGCAATCTGAGCAGTGCCCATATGGGCAAACTTCACCTTTGGTGCCGGAGGTTTGCTAAGTCAGCGTGCCTTCGGGAGGTGGCGCCATAAGCGGCTGCCTGTCGTCTAACGACCAGCATTGAATGTGACGTCCATGGATGGAAAGTGTGCATGTGCTTTTAATGATGCAAGCCGGATTACTGGCCGTTTGGAGCTGAAGGGCGAGACGAGGCAGAGATGCCTCTGTTCCACATGACCAGTGTTTCTTTTAAAAATTTCCCACCACAACAACATCTAAGCTCTGTCACGAAGTCACACCACACCTGCGACAGACGAAGGACCATTGGCAGGTGAAGGGAAACAAAATGGTGAAGAACAGCCAGTGCTGTGTCCATGATCCACCTCCGGAATAAACTGGCGCGACAGGCGAAATCCCCCCTCCCCTGCGTGAGCATGCACATCTGTCGATTACAGGCCATGTCACATCACTTATGCATGCAAGGTGGGTGACCAAATGCCCCCCGCGAGTGAGCGACATGCTCCCAGCCCATTTGCAGCTGCTGATGAGCTGCTGTTTCTGGGCACTCATCAGCAGACTCACAGACCCCCGCCCGCCCCTATGAAACCCCCAGCTCCCTCAGCGTTTTCGTCTTCACCCCGCCAGGGACCCAGAGCCAAACACAGGAGTTTTTGTTCATCCTGGGTAAACTCCTTTATTTGCTAATTCTGTATCATGGGCCTTAAAGGGCCAGTTTGTTGCAGCCAGATTGATCTGATCCGCTCCTGCCCCTCAGACCTCAGGCTGCGAGCCATCAGGCGGAAGTCCGGAGGGATCAGAGAACTCGGAAATAGTGACGGTGGGATTCCGAGAAGGAGGGGGGGGGGGAGCTGCACGGAGGCGAAGCGGCTAGCTTTGGGGGCTTATTCCCGTGGGACATCTACTTACCAACGAAGCCTGTTCCTCCTTCCCCAGTCTGCCTGGGGAGATTGAGACGCGGGGTGGGGGAGGGCAGTGGAATAGGTGGGGGGGGAGACCGGGCACTCTGCAGCGGCAGATGGCCGAGCCGGCACCTCGTTTAATCACACCAACATGTCCTCTGACAGGCACATACTTGAAAAGACCCCTTTTCGGCTTTAAATTTTGTGACAAGCTGCGGATCACTGACAGAGATCCTGCAGAGGAGTTTAGAGGAACATTCCCATCCTTCGGCTTTTGCCGTTTCGCTGCTGTGGTTTTACTTAAAAACACCCAAGTGATAGACAGAGAATCAGGATTTGCAAGACCGAAACATGGAAAATGAACAAATTCCTGAATTGCAATCATGCAACATAATTGTGCAGGTGACAAATAAAAACTTGAGACTTCTTGACAACTGCTAAAGCTGAACGGAGTAATGAGCATGTGAATCTGAATTTGGATGGTACTGAGCCTTAGATCTCAGAGCAGTTCGTTTTAATGACTTGGAAAAATTAAACTGAAACCAAACCTTTAAAAGGCTTCTTTTGTGCAGAACTGAAAAAATTACATTAGAGGAACATCAAGGAATCACCTGCTTTTGTGGAGGGATAACATTTCAGCCCCCTTGAGTGAGACTGTTACTACTGCCTTTCAGGTCCCTGTGCATGCCAGATGTAAAACTGGACCTGTCTTTGATACACCAGTACAAACCATAATGACGTCCATGTCCCCTAGACAACATCACAGCTCCCTTTTACACCATCAGATATAAGAGATCAGGTGTCACACTATTAAATATGAATCGGGATCACACACATATCACATGAGATCAGCATATCTGCACATCAGAGTGCAGTTTCCACAAACCGCATCGCGCCAGCGCAGCGCAAACAAGCACAAGGACCCCAGCCGTCGTTCGAGGAGAGTCTGTTAAGTGTGACAAACGTATGCACAGGGAGACGGACTGTTTTGTCAGCCTTTTGCTTAGCCGCTAGCCAGCGGAATCACAGCAACATCTATGACGTGACGTTCCGGGGCCCCGCTGATGCGAGAAACACTCGCCGATCTGCGGACACTGCTACTGGCTGCCTGAGGAATTAGACATTAATTGGTCATTACTGTCAGAAAGCGGCGGTGAGCTTCTAGCCGGTCCACGGCCCACTGCGACCCGAGCCTAGCAGCGCCGCCGTCAGCAATGGCTCCTGCTCACGCGTGATTAACGCCTCCGCTGTCAGGCGGGTGGCCCAGCGCTGACCCTCCATCGCCATCCGCTGGCCGTGGCTCCCGTTCGCCAGCTGTCACTCTGCACATGCACGTTCCTTTTTGCAGGCTGTGCACTGATTACAGAGGCAGAGGGCAGATTTCCAGCCCAAGGATTGAGATGAAAACTGCCATTTTACCAGGAGGAAACTTAGCACCTTAGCCTAGAACAGTATTTCTCAACCCAGTCTTCAGGGACCCCCAGACGGTCCACATTTTTACTCCCACCCAGCTCCCAGCAGACCTGAACCAAATAATCAAGAATGAAGCTCACAACCAGGAACGCTAAATTCTGGGTATAGCTGAGATGGGAGCTAGGAATCAGCAAAACAGCCACCCGACGCATGCTGTAGGCTGAGTGTATGACACAGCTTGGTGTGCAGTGTGTGTGGAGTCCTGCTTTACACATCCCAGGGCTGTAACAACGCACCGGCAGAGAATGTAGCCAGGTTGGCTGCTGAGGGCACATCTCATCCCTTTATTAACCTGGCATGTTACTCTGAATACCCGGCTGGATCAAAGGCCTGTCTGCATAAATTCAGCACTTTTGTTAAAATCCCGATTTCAGGATACCTGCTTCCCTTCATCCGTGTCTGTGACAGTCGCAAGCGATTAAATATCTGCTGTGTGATCATATCACAGCAACTGTCCAAAGTGAAGGAGCTGAAAATGTTTACTAGTCAAACTTTCCAATGAAAACACCAAAATTAATTATTTCTGACACGGAAGCTTTTCCCTGAAAGAAAAGCTGAAGACACACAGTTGTGCGTTTGTCTTTGTGATGAAACAGTACGCCTCGAGGATACTTTGTAAAAAGAGGGGAGAAATCACATGAAATCAATATAAAAGTATCTGAAAAAAAAAATAAACATGTCAGTTAGTGATGATTTTAAAACAAAACTGCCTTCACCAAATTGTCCATAAATCAACACAATGAGCTGGCATCACATCCCGGGTGGCAGAAGGCACCAGTTCTGGGCTGTGGGAGGAAACCACTGTGAACACAGGAAGAGCAGAACCGGGCCGAAAAATCAAATCCACAAGTTTGGCTGTGTGAAGTCACACTGCTGAATCCTGAGCAACCAGACCAGGGAGCCAAAAAAAGAAAGGAATGAGGAGAAAAAGAAAGGAAGGAGGAGAAAAAAAAAGTTCAGAGGTGGGACAGTGTTTGAAAATCTTTGGGGTGGCAGAAAGTCTGTCACACCTCAGAAAAATCATCTTTCCATGTTGTACTAGAACATCCATGCCTTCCTCCATGTCCTAACTGCTCATCCTGGTCATGGACACGGGGTGTGGGAGTTTCATCCCCTTGATGGTTACATACACCAGACCACTAAGGAGTCATTATACAACTTAATTAGAAAGCTTGCTGTGTGTGCTATTCAAACTCAAACTCATTAGTTAAACTTACTTTAAAATGCTTTTAAATTGGACAAAAGAAGAGTTATTTATTTTGTGAAGATTCCTAGCAAGTTTTTCCTTTGTAAAACTGTAAAACAAAATAATGCACACAACATGTACTCTCACAACACACGCACCAGTACACAAAACGTACCCTGCTGGCACACACGGTTCCTAAAATACTTCCAAAATATTCCCTGCACAGTGGTTGAATTTCCAGTTTAGTTCAATCACCCAACAGTTTCTTTCTTTCCCTTGTGACTCATCTGTATCTGTCTGAGATCCTTCTTTATGATTTGATCTAATTTATACTGCCCGTGTGGTCCGCTTACATAATGTACACTGGTAGCACAAAGTCTGCGCAGTTTAAAGATTCACCCATTGCCACATTTGAACAAAGAACAGCAGCAGAAAATGGTTTTGGCATTTATACCTCACAATTAGCCACTAATGTATCACGTATGTACCGTTACTGAACACAGGACTGAAGCATCAAAAGCGAAAATGATAAAATTCAAGCTGACTCAGGAAGATCATGTCATACTGTATGACCCAACTTCAGCAAAACATTAAGACTCAACTCTCAAGCAGGCACTGTCCAGCTTGCTTGTCACTCCACAGCAGGATTAAACAGCAACCAAACAGGAACAGCATGCTCAGTGTAGCCTGGAAGATTCTCCTGTTAATTTTAAATGCACATTTGGCATCTGAGTTGAGAATGCATTTTACTCTGTGGGTGGGACGGCGAGCTGAAATAACATCCACTAAAAAGCGTCTCTCGTCTCCCAGCAGCCAAGAAAATGTAATAAATAAATAAATAACAAATCTCACGGACATCAGCAAACCATTAGTCAGGCTGTGGGAGCCTGTCAGTAAACAAAACCATAAACAAGGAGAACGGATCACTTCTCAAAATGTGAAATTTATGGAGGCACACACTATCCAATATACCCAAAATGCCATATATGTTATATATATGTGGAGTGTATTATATTTATATTCACACACACACACACACAAGTTGGTCTTCCTATCTAAATGGGGACCGTCCATTCATTTCTATGGGGAAAACCCTAATCCCAATCACGACACCCTTAACCTCTACCCATCCCTCACCTTAACCATAAGTAACTAACCCAAATACAAGACTTTTGGCAATTTTACTTTTTTGATTGCATTCACAATTTTTATAAAACTGAGGATATCCAAATGGGGACCTCAAAAGATGTCCCCAAAAGTAGGGAAATTTCAGGTTTTACTACACTTTGGGGACAATTTG
>JAODJW010000019.1:20923506-20937264 GCA_026777045.1 Hyperopisus bebe
TGGATGCTGGGTAAATTAGCTTCCCTATCACTTTCCTTCAGTGCAAAAAAAAAAAAGTAATAATAATTCACATATATCACAATCAGTGATATATGGTAATATAACTAGCTGGGTTTCCTTGGCCAGTGGTGGATGACACTGCCTTGACTTTGCAGTGAGGTTCGATAGAACTGTCCCGGATATTTACGGAGTCAGTGTTCTGCACACCATACCTTTTGGTGTCCTTCTGAGGGGGACCAATCTCTCTCTAGAGAGCCTTCTGCACCGTGGCCCTGTTTTAATTGCATTACATGGATTACCGATACCCACAGGCGAGCCTTTGTTTCAGTCCAAAGGGCAGCCAGACACCAGGAATCAATCTTGTTAGTGCACACCCCGCTGTCCAAATGGACTCCAGGACAGTGGCTGGCAAGGACAGCTATTCGACCAAACCCAGTCAAGCACGAGTGCTGGCTGTCCTGCATGAACCCCTTGACCAGGACAATGGGTTAGCGTAGATTCACATTGATGACAGGAAATTTGCAAAGTAGGTGGAGCGAGGCAGACAAGACTAAGCCTGTCCTCTTTAGATGGGGACGCAGACAGCTCATCTGGAGGTGGATCAGTGGACAGATCTCTCTGTTAGACACAGTCCTAACCCAGTTTTTAACCGTATTCCCTTGTCTCGTGTTTGCTAACGACATGGACTACTAACCCGAAGTCCCTAAACTGAGGTGCGAATGTCATCAAGTCTGAATACAGTAAAAGTCACCAAAAGGCCAGAATGGTCTTTCCCAGCAGAACTGGGGGCCCACTGAGAAAATAGCAGATGCAGACTGGTCAGCATTGTACTGGGTGTGCGTGTGTGTTTTCAATGGCAGAAAATTCCTCCATATTATTTATTCCTGGATATAAAACCTGATGCCAAAAAGCCAAATTGTTCGCTTGGGGATGACACACAAGTCAAGTGACCAATAATCAGTCATATCATATTTCATTGTTTCAGTATTGGAATCCTTAATACAAATCCAGAAACAAAAGAAAGATCCTGACAAGTCGATCAGCAATAGAAATGATGAGTATGGATACTCTCCATCACAAGCCAACAAAACTACTACAAATGTGGGCCAGTGAACAATTAACACTGGGGAAACAGCTAAAATCTCTTTGACATCCAATATGAGCAATGGCCCATTTGTTCGACACCAAGCAGCTGTCCAGCCACACACATCTGAGACACATGTTGTGACTTGGGGGGCAGCTGCTTGAGCAGATGTTGACCACCTGTGCTTCACCGTTACAATCTCCTCCTGCAGCCCTTCTGGGATGGGATGCCCCAGAACATACTCTGTGCGCACTACTCAAGTCACAGCAAGTCAAGTGGGCTTCATTTTATTAATTATTGTTTTATTATTAAGGACCAGGACCTCCTTAGGCAAGTTCTCTCCAACACACACAACACTTCAGGATTCCTACAAGTGCACTGTGCAATTTCCCGACAGTGAGGTACCAATTACCCTGCATATAGCTGCCTTAGGTTTACTTATACTGTACATCTACATGCTTGTTTATTATTTGCACGTTTACTCTTGTTTATATCTTTATTTTATTTTATTTATTTTTGTTTGTTTATTTTCTCTATTTAATGTTTCTTTTAACCTTTTGTCTTGATTGAATGCACCAAAACAAATTCCTGGTACTTTTTTGCATAGTGAAAAAATTTCTGATTTGGATTTATTTTATTTTTTTGTCAAAGAAAGACATGCATACATTCTCTATGCTAAAACATTTATTAGCATTGGATGATACACTGACATCATCAGTAGTATGGCAATGTTAGGGCGTGGCATGGCACAGATAAGGAATAAAAGGTGACTTATAAACTTCAAGACAAAGGGACTTATTGGGGAAACTAAACACACTACTACAAAACAATTGGACCACATGGGGTCAAAACCAAATACGAGAAACTAGAATTAACTACAAAAATACCAATATGTAACAACGAGGAGAAAAGAGCAACACAAGGGGCAGAACTATAAAAAAAAAGTGAAACAGAGCAATAACAACACACAGTAACTTGAACACAATGAATCAGCAAATAACAGGAGGGCAAGCACTTAAATACAGAGGAACACCAGGGAAAACAAGGAACAGGTGCAAACCATAATCAGATTAACGAATCAAAAAGAACTCAGGACAACAAGGAACAGGTAGGACAGGATACAATTAAATGAACATGGAACCAAGGAATCTTAACAAACCAATAATATGCAACTAGGAGGTATAACACAGAGGACTGAATACACTAAACGAAAACTGAAACCACACAGAGCACAAACAGGGCAAACCAAACAGAGAAGCAAATAACTACAAACAACAAAAGTCAATAACAGGTGAAAATGGCTTTGAACCCATGATTGTAGGGTTACAGTCGCTGTGCCCCACACTCAACCCTCTGAGTCATGCACCAGTCCAGGGAGCAGGGGAACACACAAGGGTTAGTGAAAGGGCAGGATGGCCAATGACATCTGCTTGCCAAACAGGGTAGAGACACAAAGGGTAGAGTCAGACAGGCGCTGGCAGGCAAAGGCATGGCTTCCTACAGTGCTGTGCAGGTAAATAGTCCATCAAATCAAGTTTTATCACAACAAAGGACAGAATATGAAAGATGCACAGATAAATAACAATGCAAAATAACTCCCATGTCATATTTAAGGGGGTTTCACAAATGTCCTGCATTACAAGCCGGTAGGAGCAAGAGAAGAGGACAGAATAAACACATGAAACACTTAAGGCTCATTAAGTAACAGCAACAGTAAAAGAAAATTTAGGGCAAAAACTAAAGACCTACAACATAAACAATGCGACAATTGAGATACTCCAGGCTAAGATGGTGGAGGAGTAGCTGATTGCTATTAAGAACTGGACAGTGAGTTCATAGTGGATATACGAGGTTTATCATCCACTAGTGTACGGAAGACACACTGGTGTTTTACAGGAAACTTTCCTAACTCTTTATATCAAAATATGAAAATATTTAACAATTTTCAGTAATTTAGCAAAACAGGGAGTCTAGCACTATAACAGCTTGAAGGGAAAACACTATTCACTACATTCCCAATACTTGTTCATATTGAGCAACATTACTGTGCTAGACCCAGAGTACAGTGACCCCACAGACTGCGGAATTGAACACCTCACTATGGTGTGTTCATGATGCAACACGGTCAGAACAAAGGCGTTCAAAAGAAAGCCTGCATGTTTGAGATCATTCCCCATATCAGGCACCAGAGGGACTATTTTTAACTCAAACTATCACACTGCTGCTAATTACCTTTGGCTCACAGGCACAGACTACATGAGCTCTGCATCCAATCATTGCCATATATAACCATATCGCTGTGAGCTTGTCTGCATGCACAGCCTGTTCTGACATGAGAAACCGTAATAAGTTACCTTAATCAGGCGCCACAATGCAGATCTCCCAATGCTAACTTTGGAAACATATTCATTCATGCCACACATGGGGCTGGTAGGAGCTGAGCAGGCATTGTCAGTGGTAACAGCAGCCATCTTCTGCCTCTGTGTTCTGGTGTCTTGCCCAGTGGCCTCCCTCTGAGTCCAGTCAAGGCTCCACTTCCCAAGACCCATCATGTGGGCCACAGAACCCTGACCCACAAACCGTGTGATGTCACCCACACTGAAAACACGATTACCTCTCACCCACTCACACTGTGGTGTTTGTATAGTTCACACTCAGAGAAAGTGAAGAAATGCCAACTGACCTGACCTTACAGAATACAAATTTCTGCTGAATAACTCCTCTTTATTTACAATAAGAGAAGCGTGTTTTTCGCTGCGGAGTCCATTATGAATAATCTTGCATAGCCGCAGGCTTCTGCGTCTCTTAACGAGCCACAAAGGACAAAGGTGCGTGTTGTGGGAAGCTGGGACCCAGGCTGGAGATGCTGTTCTGCTCAAAGCACTCAAACCAAAGATATGTGATCGCTATAATACAAACTGCTGTTTAATGATCCAGAAAAGGCTCATGTACAGTGCAAAGTACATTTCAATGTCACTTTCTACTGGAAGCAGTTTTCAGACATAATAATCAATAAGTCATCAGCATTAATTATGGACACACTGTCCACTAAATGTACTTCCTAAGTACATCTGCTGTCCATGAAGACAACAGAATGGCATCATGCCTCAGGGCTGATAAGTCATATGGAGAAAATATTTACATCCCCACTGACAGGGCAGGTGTAGAGGTCTGCTTGTACCATTCTGCTGCAACCTTGCTCTAAAACACAGTTATGCCCCATCTAGCCCCATCTAATGTGAGAGAAAGGCTGTTACGTCTTCCCACTGGAGTGACGCAGGTAAGATTGCGAACTAAACAGCTGCTGCATGATGGGAAAGATCCCGAAAGCTGGAGGCCAGCGAGGCACGCTTTAATTAACGACCCGATCAGCATTTACACAATGCTGGGTTTAACCCCAAGATTAAAACACAAAAGGAGCTTGGCTACGTGGGCGGAGTGGACAGATCAAGTGCAAGAAATGACATCGTGGCATTAATGAGAAGATAAGAAATGAGAGTGTATCAGGCTGTTTGCAAGCCTCACAAAGGGTAGCTTAGTTATTGAGGTTTGCGGAAAACTAGACTGAAAGTGATTTCTGCTTTAATATATAGACGTTTAAGCCAGGATATGATCTGTGGCCTCTCTGCAGCCTGCAGGCCGTGTTTTCTCATGGGCTGTATTCATTTCTTCCCAGTGAGAGGGCTGAAGGTGTTAACTGGAGAATTGTGGCATTCTGTTGATTTTTTTTCCCCCCAGGTTTCTGGGGTTTCACAAAACAAATTGGGGTGCTTTTTCAGTCGTGCCAAAAAAACAAAGAGTGCTTTTCGGCCTGTGTTGTACGAAGCCCATCTATAATCCTGACGATCACAAAGCATCGCCGCTGGGGGCGTCTCAAAAGTGCAGTGCAGCGCCAGTGTCTGATAGAGGATTTACAGAGAGCTCCCAGGTCAAACGCCTAAGAGAGGGCTTTTGCAGCATATTCACACCAACCGCTCTGGTCTGTTATGCAAAATGAGGCATATCAGATCTTACATAGTGCAAGAGACTCCAGTAGTCCCAGGCAAGAGAGTTATTAAGCCTGAAATAAAGGACGGTTTGGTGGCTCAGTGGGTAGCACTGCAGCCTCATAGTACAGGGCTATGCTGCTCAGCATGCAGGCTTCCCCCAGGAACTCCAGCTTAAGCAAACTGATGTTTCTTTGGCCTTTATGTGCACGTTTGTGGACCTTGTTAGACTGGGATCCCAGCAGCATTGGGCATTTCAGGCCCAGAAACTACAAATCCAGACTAAGTTTTTGTTTCTACCAAGAGTCAAAATGACAGAGCGACAGAGTACTCACTCGGATGGTAGGAAGAAAATCTCAATTTGTAGTTTCTTCACCTGAAACGGCTGACCCAAATAAATAAAATGACGTGTAAATATCCAGTCCATTGAAATGTCAGGATTGACAAGGAGGGGCATGATGGCTGAGGGGCTGTCGTTAAACAACACATAACATACCTGTAACGTATTATTGTTAACCTCCTCCGAATACAATAACATAATGTGAACGGAGGTCTCATAGTTATGACAGCAAGAGAGTACAATCTGGAACTTTTGTGGATTCTGACACCACTCTGAATCCCCTGCTCTCGCTTTATATATATGCACATGAGGCTGCATGCGCATCCACGACTCGTCTTCGATACAACCCGGCAATTACGGGTTTTATACGGGATATAAATACAGCCTGGGGAAAGCGAACAGCAGATAGAGGAGATTACATAATTACAGTAAGAGAGATGAGAGGATCTTCTGAGGACTGCACAGTACTTACAGAAATCATTGCCGGGTAATAACAGAGCAGCACGCATGAACACAAATAGGCAATATCACTTTGTGAGGTCCTAGACTACTTTACTTTTCACAGGGAAGGGTCTCGCAGAGAAGCTCCAATGAACCCACATCATTTAACACAGCCTGAATGGGAGCAGCGAAGTCTGGAGGGACGACCGTCCAGGAAAAAATAATACTTTTACTGAGAGGGTCACAGCCATGATCATGACAAGTCTTAATAAAGTGCAAGATGAGGGCAATGTTACAGGGACTGTGCTAATTTTAGCAGGGACTGTGCTAATACAGTCAGAAATACTAAATCATTTTTTTTCCAAGTGCATTTTTATTTTGCATACATTAATTTCTATAACCTTTTCTGCTTTAATGTTTCTTTATGTGTTTTCCTTCTGACATATAACCCCCATACCACAGAACTTGGTGAAACACAGGCAGCCTGAATCTCTGACAGACTGAATTTCAATGCGGCTGAAGCATATACCTCACCCGTCCTAAGGTGGTGTTATACCACCGGAGAACAAGGCAGGGCCCTGGGACCCAGCTTTTTAAATTTTTAACACCACTTTTATATCACCACAGGAAACACAAGCTGCCCTGAACTGAGTGACTTAGGTAACAATTGATAAATTCACAGGTAACGCTGTCTGACAGGGCCTCTATCCAGGTTAGACATTGTGCTTTTCCCAAAAGACATCCATGGCCAGCTGGGAAAACTTAATGATTGAAACCCTGGGCAATTAGTGAATAAAACTGCTTTACCATACTAACACTCAGCACAATAACTTCAACAGCGAGTTAGATAAACCCGTTTCACACACAGCTCCAAATATGCAGGCTAAACATGTTTCTCTTATTATTTACTATTACTATTTAATACCATTGTTCACTGATTGTGCAACAAGAGTCAACTTTAAAGTACAATGAATAGATTCCTTAAATTCAGCATGTCTGCTTAAAGGGGAACTCAAATCATGGATCGGCAGTATACTTTACTCTGCCGTACCATGCAAAGCGAACACAGATAATCTAGTCTGTCCTCCTCATTTTGAATCGAGGATGGATAAAGAGAAAAGACTCACAAGCAACTGCACTGGCAGGATTTTAATTCACTCAGGATTCAGGCTAACTATGTTTATTCTTCACTGGAAATAGACAACATATGTACCTCTTTCCTTGTTAATCAGCTGAAATGCAACAACTCACTGCAATATGAATTCAGGAACACAAAGATCACAAGACTCTGTACACCTGCACCAGGCAGAAGCTATTCTAAGCACAGGACTCTTAAGAGGAACTTGTTACAGAAGACCAAGTGTACTCCAACATTGCAAATCACATTATCAGTTACAATTTGTTCTAGTGCAACAACATGGTACATATTGTTAAATAATTTAATATTAAAATAAAATGCAATAAACTAGAGAGGGTAATCTTTTTTGGGTAGATTATTAAAAACCTGACTTGTAAGAGTAACCCAGTACCACCAGCTATACTCCCATTATCAGCTATAATAACAGTTCATATGAACTGGACCGTGTCAGCTGTTTTTTCCAGAGGATCTAAGGAGCGGTCAGGAAAGTAAGAGCAGTCCATCTTTTACAACGGAGGAATTACAAACGTGCAGCAAGCATCCAACACACCTTCTACCATCTCTATACGAATTAATTGCAGATAAAGGCATCCATGGCGGACCTCACATGCATGGAGACCTGAGGCTGAAGTTTTCAGTGTGGTTTCTGGTGTCATAAGTCAAACAGCAGACAACAACAACACAATTATAGAAGAACATGCTGTTGCTGTGGCAACAGCGGAGCGGCTACGGTTCTCCCGTGGACCTGCCAGTGAAGGATCTGCCGGTTGCACAACCGAGACAGAAATGGAAGGTACCAGAAAGACTTGGGCTATATGGTGCTTGGAGAGCTTGGAGAGAGACAGTAAAGCACCACGGTAAATCTCAGTCTTGGCCGGCGTGGTGGAAAGTGCACCCTAAGAATGCCTGGCCATCCTGCACGCAGCTGCAAAAACGGGTCCCTTTCCAGAACGCAGAATCTCCCTGGAAGGAAGAGCCCAGGCCCATGAGAGACCCCTCGCTGTGCCGCTCCAGCAGAGGATAATGCTGTACATTAACAGACAGGTTTATATTTTTCTGCCAAGAGCACTTAGTGTGTGATGTGTGTGCTGGGAGAGACACTGCCTTCCCACACCAGCAGTGTGCTGGAAGAGCTCTGTCTCCCTCTCCAGCTCACACAGTGGCTGCCGTCCAGCTCAATTAACTGCCAAACCCTCAGTGCCCGGCCACTTTAAACACTGCAGCCACCGCACAGCTTCACCCAAGCCCTACTTCCGTTAACAGTCCTGATTCACGAACCCTGGGAGATATTCAGTTATTAAAGGGAAGGGGCCAGCGATGCCGAAACACAGGGGCCACATCACTGGGCCGGCATGCAGCATTAGGATGAATTACAGATTTATAGCCCTCAGGCTTGTTTTTAAGTGCAAAGCTCTTTCAAAATGAAAAATTAACTTCCGCAGGCGTATGTGACGAGCACAGCTGAAACAAGGGGTGCCAGTTGTACTACGCCATGGCCTGGGCCTTAGGGGCACAATTAGTGTTGCCATGGCGAGTTTCCAGGTGTGAACCTGCAGACCCTCTTGGCTCATGACCGCGGTGGGCAGGGAGGCCGGTGGAGGGGTCGGCCTACCAGGGTGAGGTGGAGGGCACAACCGTGCACAAGCGAACATGGCAGAAACACAACAGCCAGGCTGAGCATGCACAGGTTACTTCTCTCGCATCAAATTTATGAAATGTTCATAATAACACGATAGTAAAATATTATCACCATATTAAAATATGCGTGACACAGTGGGTAGCATGATTGCTTCACACCTCTGGGGTTGGGGGTTCAGATCCCTTCTCTGGTCGGTAGGTATGTGTGTGAAGTTTCTCTTCTCCCTGATACTGTGTGGGTTTTCTCTCACAGGCCAAAGACATGCAGTTAGGCTAACTGGTATCTCAAATTTGCCATTAGTGTATGACTGTGTGTGTCCCTGCAGCGGACCTCAGCTTTGCACCTGATGCTGCTGGGATAGGCTCCAGGAAACCTTTAGCATGGACAAGGATGAAAAGGAAGACGGAGGGGGTAACAAAGTATGACAATTTGAAAGCAATAAATTTCCCCTTGGAAAAAGAACATAAAATTTGAGTATATTTGAATATACCTTTTCTGTAAAAGGCATCCTTATGCGAAAACGATTATCACCAAACTGTGCACCCTTGACACTAGTAC
This sequence comes from Hyperopisus bebe, assembly GCA_026777045.1. Taxonomy (NCBI): domain Eukaryota; kingdom Metazoa; phylum Chordata; class Actinopteri; order Osteoglossiformes; family Mormyridae; genus Hyperopisus; species Hyperopisus bebe. The sequence goes on from JAODJW010000019.1 coordinate 20,932,693, forward strand.
TTTCAAATTCTCACTTCCTGTTCCAGGACTCAGGACTGTGATAGATGCCAGGCAGCAGCAGTAATTATTAGGACTTCTCTGCATTACACGAACAGCCTCTGTAAAGGACTGTTATTTTAACAAACAGATAAAAATCGATCCAGCGAGCACACTGCCGATAAATCTCAGCCAGGACGCCCCCAATCACCGGTGCCGTGTCCTACTGAAGGTGTCCCAGTGAAAAATGCTCCTGATTGCACTCACTGCAAACTCTTCTTGAATCTTGGCAGCCCTAATGTACATGCCATCTTTTCAGGTCAACGTCAAAGGTTGACAGCTGCCACGCTGGAGATGAAAAGCTGTTTTATCACTGTGACACACTGCATTGTGTTGCACATTTTAAGGCAGACTTGAAGCAGTATGCCTTTGTTTTTGTCTGTATTATGCAGTGTGTGATTTACAACCCTAATAACTGGCATTCTGTGTCGGCCTCACGCACAGGGAATTGAACAGGGAGCGGTCATAATCGCCAGGCTCTGCCAAGGATCTTCTCCAAGTCAAATAACACAAACTGCCCAGCATCAGGGCATTTAGACACAGGCGCTTATGTCCTCAAGGGGGCACTGTTTAAACACTGCTCTGAAGGGGTCACAGGTGCTCTAGAGTTAAGCAGCCTCTCACACGGGAATCATCTAGATTCCTGTGATCCCTGTAACTTGACTCTGCGTGAATCTTTCAATCCCTCCCCCCAACCCAGCCCGTTTCCCTAGAAACCAAACTACCTGGGGGGCTCATAATGAACCTGTGTCAGATATTCAGGGCAAGCTTGTTGCTATTTTTGCTTTAGTTATGGCAGAAGTATGCACATGCACATCCACAGCAAACGGCGGATAAAAAATATAGTTTGCCTCATAGGGCCTGTGACGTGAGACCATCTAAGAATGAAATAAGGTTTGATGACTTGAGTGCGTTATGTTTCTGTGGGTAGTGCTTAGAGAAATGAAGCAAAGGTAAGAGGAAATCCTGAAGCACAACATTGTTCTATGAAAGCAGCACTTCTCATCGCTCCGAAATCACATGCCAGTGCATTTCCCGGAGAGGCAGTAAAAGGCCAGCTGAGAGCCACCGGTCAGTAAGCGACCAGGGCCAGCTTTGAAATAAACTACCGGCTGTGACATCAGTGCACTGCCAGGGCCGAAACTGCATACTGTCAAATCAATTTTTAAAAGCCACCGCAAATCGTCATCAAATAAAGCAGTTAGACCTGCTCAGCCATTTTCATTTCTGGGTAAACGCTCTCGCACAGAAGCGTGCAGACCTTGTTATATACTGCACGGTGTTTTCCCTAGGTTTACAACATTGGGGGGGTGGGGGCAGAAGGACACCGACAGGATTCAGAGGAGAATGGTAAACATGCATCCGTGTAGAGGCAAAAATGACAAGCTGTTGTGTAAATAAGATAAATAATAAGACGACAATGTATAGACCTGTTCTATATGAAAGGTGACCTAAAATGACTTCTGTTGTGATTTGGCGCTATATAGAAAATTAAATTTAATAAAAATTTGACCTTCAAGGGGGGGCAGGAGGTGCCGTTGGGGGGCGGGTCCCCCTAATATAATGGTAGGGGAAAAACACTGCTGCATCATGGCCAGGTAATGGGTACACAAAGCATTTTTAAGGTTTTGCTTTGCTGACGATCGTGTCACCACTTGGATTTACTCTGCCTTTCAAACACAGATGCAAAGTCTGTCATATTCATGCTCTGCTCATTTGTTTCCCACATTTTTCCACATGGCAGATTTACACTAACAGTTTGATCGTCTAACTGTGATGAAAATTACAGAACCGCCAAAATGGATGTAAACTTGACGTGACGAGGAACACCCATCTGTTGGCCTCATGGGGATAAAATGGGAAACACATTGGGGAAGCATAACAAACAAACAAACAAACAAACAAAGCACTGTTTGGCAACATATTAAGTCAAAACCATGCTGCATTTTGCCAGCGATTCCTGTTTCACAAGCACTGTTCAGCTGTTCATATAGTCAGAGTAGTGGGTTCTACAGTACATATCCACAACAGATTCCCTCACACAGAGCTCCGTGCATGTGAGAGCTTACTGGCCGATTCATCCGCCTGCTACTCAGTGGTCATTTTGCAGCACGGTGCATGTGTAGCAAGTGCTACCGGGAAAAAGCATTGTTTTCACCATTAAAAAAACAGTGGACAGGCAAATGGTCCTAAAATCCCTGAGCTTACACTCCTACTTTTGATCACAGCAAACTGAAGACTTAACAATTTCCTGCTAAACTGTACTAGAGATTTTGCCTTCTCATTTTTTAAAAAAATTCAAATTATCTGGAATATGCCAGCAGTGAAGCATTAATCTTTACCAAAACACCCAATAAAAAAATAGCACTGTCAGCATTATACAACCAATAAATACCACTTCCCAATGCATGATTCATTGTTTATGAAAGTGCAAAAGATTTAGAAATGTGTTACTTTCTTTGGTCAAAATGTTTTTTGCAGCAACACTGGGTCAGCCTTTCTCTGTATGTTACTGGCTGGTCTGTGTGATCTCCTTACATCCAGTAATAACCCATCAGCCTCCTGCAACCTGGTTAGTGTATTATTTAAACAACATGCTGGACAGACCCAACACAGACCATCACTGTTTACATTCTTAAACACGTGGGCAGACAGAAGGTCGCTGCAAAAACCATTCCGGCTTTTTAAAAGGGCCGTTTCTCAGGGTTATAAGTGGGGACAGTCAGCGACGGCCATAAATAGGAATGATGGGTGCTCCGCTGTAAGTCTGCATCAGCTGGCTCGGCTCAGGAATCTCCCTCTGTGGGACTCCACCCAAGCTAGACAATAAAATCCCCATAAAAACCTGCAAGAGAGTTAATTAGAAGGGCCTCAGCGCTGCCACTTTTACAGCGGGAGGAGAAGCTGACAGACGCAGGGTCATGTGGTCTTATCACCCAGACAACACCAGCCGCCTTCAGGATGGGTCTCGAGCTGGGGAGGCAGAGAAGCTTGGCTAGCCAAAAGGCCCAGTGCCAAAAGGCCCCCCAGAAACAGCTCCGAACCGCCAGCGAACAGCCGTGGGAAAAAGAGAAAATAAAAAAAAAAACGCAGCTCACGCAAACAGAGAGCACTCTCTTAAGAGAAGAGAGATTGGGCTTTTGCTGGATTTCACTTTCGGAGTTGGCGCAGCGAAAAGCCGCCTTTGTTCGGCCCTGCTCTTCATTTCCCAAGCATATGGCTCCAGTCGGCAGCGTGACACAGTGATAAATCACGGCTGCTGATACTGGAGCCGTTCAGGTGAGAAGGCTCACTCAATGGCACACTGGCAGGTGACATGAGTGCTGAGAGGCAGTTTCCACATTCTGAGATACATGGGTCAAATTCAACCCAAACACCTCTGTCCCCGTTCTTGAAATGAATCATGCAGCGACCACACTCTTCCCTGTGTTTTAATTCATCCAAAATTTATGATGAGTCACTGTGATTGTAAAAGACATAACATGAAGTACCATTATTATTTGAAATTGATATATACATACACACACACACACCAGTGGCCAAAATTGCGGAAAAACTTTTAGAAAATTTTTTAGAGATTTTTGCAACATTCATTGATTCTCTATAAACATTATCGGCAATATCTGTGAATTTTTAAAGCGTAATGCCAAAAATGCTAGATGTTTCCACAAAAAAGTGTGTGTGTGTGTGCGTGCGCATGTATGTATGTACCATATATATATTTCAAGAGAACATTTATCCTAGAACACGTCATACAAATAATTAGGTTGATGAGAAACTTGGCCAAATCCAGTCAATTATAATACATTTCTTCAACAAAAAAACGAAAGGCAGCAATAATGATGAAAAATTAATAAAAATGCTCCTTTGTAACACAGGTCCTGTTTAGAACATGTACTTATTTATCTGTTAAAGCCAGAGAGGACAATGTAAAACTGCACTAACAATCATTGAAGAAATATAAGCTTGCCACTGGACGCGTTTACAAAATAGGAAATTCATATACCTTTAGAGACAACCTTGCTTTCATACCAATGACAAAAAGGTACAAGGAATGACCAGGTTATCAGGTACAGTTTCTGTGAGATATGGCTATTATTTAACTTAATGGAAAGTCAGTCTATTTGTCAGAGTCGACTTCAGCCTTCAATCCAATGTCATGTTGTAGATCTCTCACATGAATATGCTGAAAATTGCATAGTTTGTGCTTCGATGTAACTATGTGCAGACATATAAGTAAGTAACACAATCAGTCACCGGCATTCCCAAGGAGGTGTCCCACTTGGAGATGGAGGGGCAAAATGTACTCTTTAAATGTCCAACTTCAGGCTGGCATGGAAAAGGGGCTGTCTCAGGAAAGCAGGCGGCCACTTCCCCACCTCCAGGGGCAGCCAATCAGAGTTCACTGCAGAAGTTTGAAATTAGAAAGCTCAGGTGCCAGTACTGTGCTTTAGAGAAGCTCGGCTATGTCCAACGGCTGACAGCCTGGTCTTTTGTAACGAGGGACAATGATTTTGACTCTGGGGTGGGTGGGGG
>JAODJW010000019.1:20937285-20954385 GCA_026777045.1 Hyperopisus bebe
CAGAGGCTGTACTGTCTGTTTGGTCCTGATAAGTGAGAAAATGGGATGACAAAAGGAAAAGGACACCTGCAGTCTCCACCCGTGACCACAATGCCCAATGAACAATGGCAATAGCACTCAGGGAGGGGGCGCCACTCTAACTGGGATTTTTGGACTGCCCTGACTGTGTCTGTAACTTTATCGCTGGCGGTGTTACACCGGTCAGGGAGCCGGACTTGAATCTGTCGTACATGTAGATTGGGGCCCCAGGAGAAGCTGTGCTGTTGTACCCTTAAGCGAGCCTGAAGTGGTCCAGCAGGGCAGTCATCTCTGCCAGCGATTCCCTGAGGGCTTTATAAACATGGCCATCTGCCAGGCCTGCAATTTACTCCGGTGTGTCGGTGATTCCAGTTAACAAGGAGCACTTAGCTTAGCATTAATGTAACACCCAACAGCGGGTGTTCATTAACATGCAGTCGGAGATTTGTCTAAAATAACAAATTTGCCAACACTGTTGTTGCTAAATGGTTACAAGGGAAATTATGGAGTGAGACTGAACAAAAATGTAACCGAATTCTGAATTTGTGTGCAAAACACAACAGGAGTTTTATCTATGATTCACACTTGATAGAAAAGTATAGCATGTGAACTTAATTGCCTGAAATTCAGATTAAAGAACAGTTAACCTGTGTGACTCAACTGATAAAACAAGGATTTGAAAGTGAAAAGGGAAATATCAGAAAGTAAGTCAGACTTTTGGCATTATAATTGTGTATCGTATGAAGTCATACAAATATTAGTCAGCTTGTTATTTAGGCTTATTGCGGAGGTTTTCTGTCAGTATCTGAAAACTGTTCTATTTTTAATTTACTTGGATGGAATACCATTGATTGACTCTCAGTAGATCATACTACCTGCAGTAAAACCACCAAGGTTTTTATCACTAAACCTCTGAATCACTTCACTATTGGGTGCTGCTGGTCGTCTCAATGTGAGCAGGAATGAAGCAACAATTCCCAGATTCTCTGGCCATGATTTCAAGCACGTGGAGGGGGGAATGAAAGCACAATGTTGCTGAGCGGATGGGCAGCGTGTGTGATAAAACTTACAACAAATTGATGCCACGTCCTCATTTGTGAGCCCAGCGGCTGCAGCTAAACAGTGATAAAAAGCCGCACTTGGACAGCAAAAATGGGGCAGTGCTTCCCAATCCAGTCCTCGGGGACCCAAAAATAATCCATGTTTTTGCTACCTCCCAGCTCACAGTAGGGAGCAAAAATGTGGACTGTCTGGCAGGGTGCTCAGAGAGCAAACTTGAACTGACTGTGGCTCCCTGAGGACCGGATTGGGAAACACTGGATTATGGCACTAATAACACTTGGCTCACCTTCCTCCTTTATTCATTGCAGTTGTAAACTGTGAGCCTCACTCATACTTCAGAAGTACTCAGTAAATCCTGAATCCTTTATATCCTGTTGTGTACGGCCATTTCCTGCCTATATCAGTTAGCCTGATGAGACTGGCCACAGTTTGGTACATCTGAATTTCTAAGCAATTTAGCCAGGTAGCTAATCACTGGTCGCTGGTCCACATGCTATATCAGCCAAGTGACCCATCTGTAAAAATGCTGCTTGTGAGACAGATGCACACAGGGTGGGAGGTGGTGTGAGACATTAGGCGAGTGGGGGGCACGAATTGGGGGGGAGGTGTCAGTGCTGAGAGCATGTGAGAGCTGGTCATCATCAAGCCGGTGCCCCTGCTGCTTGAAGCTGAGCTCTGCATGTGATGAAATCTGTTGATTTCCAATAACATAAATTAGAAGGATTTTTTTTAAAAAAAGACTGCAAAACACAACTTTTTCTGCTCTCACTATTATATTGCCTATTACAGCCATTGTACAAGCGGGTACAGGGGTAATCCCTCTGAGTCACTCCAGGTAACAGTGTGTTCCGATCTGACATTGAACATTAAAAACTGATGCAATGTCACTGGCACCAAACGGCACCCTGGCCTTTCAGAACATTCAGCTCCACTATGACACACAGACACATGCACACACACACACACACACACACACAAACATGCATTTTTAGTTTTTTTGATTGCATTCACGGATTTCTATAAAACTGAGGTTATCCTTGTGGGGACCGAAAAAAATGACTCCATAAAGTAAAAAGTTACAGGTTTTTATCACAACGTGGAGAAATTTGGTCCCAACAATTACAATAATTACAAAGACACACACGCACATATGCTCACCCTCTGCCTGTGAGAGTCACATCATTCAGCAGCTCCAAGTTTAGCAGCCTGCGTGATCCACGCACTGTAGTATTTAACAGGCCTCGCCGGCTCTGTAATCATGCAGTTCAGGATAAGGATCTAGTTGAAGGCATTCAGCCCCTAGCGCCCTTAACCACTGAGTAACCCACTGCTCTCTGCATGTCTCCAGTTTCATGCAGCCCGCCTTTCTGTGCCTGTTGTGCCAGACGACGGGCCAAAATCCGTGGCTCCTTTCCTCTGACAGCAACTGGGCAGCTCCGCGCAGTCTGGTTTGCACATGACTGTGCTGATGTCATCAATCAGAGCGGTGGTTGGGCATGTCAAATGCATCCCACTGACAGGCCAGGAATCAGATAAATCAGGGCCAATCAGATTGGAGAGGAGTCTCCTCAGCATGCGCTAGATGCCCCGGGAGAATGACGGGCGGCGGCGCGGTTGTAACGCCAGGCCGTCTCCCTCAAAGAGACGGTCTGAGCAGGTCTCTCAGCACAGCAGCAGTGCAAAACCTGGGAAAGGAGAGGAACCAGAGCACATCAAGTCATGAGCACGTCGTCAGTGTTAGGAAATCGAATCAGGAGAGGCCAAAGAAGGCTGCACCTGACGGATCAGGGAAGACAGCCATCATAATTAAGGTTCTTCCCCTGAAAGAGTCTGCACCGCTTTACAGAAACTACTAATGTGCCTGAGCATTCGCTCTCTGGTCAGGCTGGCAGAGGACCACATAACAGAGGAGAGTGGAAGGTATATTCTCAGAGGGTGAGCCCATTACAGAAACTAGAGACCACTCTGGGGATAAAGGCAGAAAAGTATATATATATAAAAATTAAACTGGTTTAAAAAACGAAGCTCTAAGCACATATCCAAAACAAAAACAAAAACAGTGTTCAGTAAAATAAGAAGCTGTCAGACTGAATGAAAATAAACACTCCCAGACACGCCCCCCCACCCCCACCACCCTCCAAAAATGGCCACACCAGCTCATTTCACAGCACATTAAACAAAAAGATCTCTGAACGTTTTCCCAGTTTGATGTCATATTCTATCAATGGAAATAAACCTGCCTGGGTATTCATTAAATAACGAGGCCTATTCATTAAAAGACTTTCTGATTATGTGGCCTTTCCTTATTAACTAATAACAGAGGTTCCACAGATACTGCAGATACTGTGATATCCGGGGAAACCGCATGCTGAAGTTCATTATTTTCATTTGAGAAACTGCAGTATTTCATTATGCTGCTCTTCAGCTCATTTGAACCGGGGGTTTAACAGGATGGCATGCCCATGCAGATAACTAAATGAAGAGTGAACTGCTCTGGGCTCCAGCCTGGCCTGTGTGCTCAAATTTCTCGGCTTTCCAGTAACCAGTGGTTACCAGACAGCCCTGGGAGCCTCTGTAAGCTCTTAATAGCTTAAAAAAAAGCACAATGCCTGCACCAGAATGGACTCTGTCACAAACAATCCAGGAACAAATTACAATCTTGAAGTTCCCAAACAACTAGCAAAGTGATAGCGCCTCTGGGAGAGCTTTGTTATAAATTTTGCAGATGATGACACCATTGTGAAGCTTGAATCTGCCCCTCACACATGCACACACACACAGGCTTGTAAATATATCTTTGTGGGGATTCCTCATTAATTTCTATGGGGAATACTCAAATCCCAACATGACAACCTTAACCCCCACCCAGCTATAACCTTAACCATAAATAACCAAACAAAATACGAGACTTTTGGCATTTTAGTTTTTTAATGGCATTCACAGATCTTTGTGGGGACCTGAAAAATGGTTCCCACAATGTCAAAATAACAGGTTTTTATTACATTGGAACATTTGGTCCCCACAATATAATATAAACATAATCCACACACACACAAAGAACCAGTTATCCACTGTTAAACAGCTTACCAGAGAGACAGACTTCACACTAACTGGCCCGTTACCTAGATCCAAAGCTGTCTCTAGGGCCAGGGACACAAGTTCCCTAACGGACAGTGCAGATAATGCCCATGCCTTGGCAGACCAAAAGCATTATTTCAATGATTAACCTCCCTCATCATGGCCAGGCATCTGTTTTAACCCTAAATTGCCTTCTGCGTTAATCTGCCTGCCTCTACTGCCTGCCTTGGCTGAAAGGACCAGCATTCAAGACCAATGAAAGTTGGAACAGCACTGGTACAAGAGGGACAATTCAAAACACCATTATAAATTTCAAACAGCTCTTGACAACCTATAAATTTAGTGAATTTCTCACCTGCTACAAGGCTATGCTGTACACAAATCCTAATTCATCCATTCAGCGCTCACAATTGAGATTTATTCCTATAAAAAACAAAACACCAGCCAGTTTACCATATTGTTATGATGACTTATCACTCAGAAGGCAGCAAGAATCCTCCACGGCCGAGTGTGTTTGCGTCCATCGCAGTGCGTGAGCTTCAATTGTCCCCGTTGTGTGCTCCCTCTTATACAAAAGCTTCAGGTTTTTCAAATTAAATGTTATTTTGAAGAGCACTGCGTAAAACAGGCTCGCTGCGGTACGTTTAAAGCTGTCAGCGCTCGAGGCTCGTGAACTGGGCACATGATGGAACCACTTTCTGGCTGCCACTGATAACACCCCTCCCCCCCAGCCCTGCCATTCTCCTGACATTTGCACGTCCATGTGTCGCCCGTGGCGACCGTTTCCCGGCCTCCCTGGGGTGTTGCACGTTGGCCTTTCCCACCACGCGTGTCGGTGCTGCCACACGCCCCTCAACAGTCACGGATGATGTGAGTCAACTGAGAAAGTGCATAAAAAAATTTAAAAAAGAAAGAAGAAGAAATCATGTTTAAACGATCCGACGAGTTTCTGCCCACTGCAGTGCAGGTCGCCCAGCTAATTCGGAGCGAATTCTGACGCATCTCAGAGACTCTCACAGAGAGTTCTAGAGACAGATCTATACAGCACTGTGGCAGCACTGTCACGTAATGCAGGGAACATTTCTGGCTGACAGCTTAGCCAGGCCAGGGTCCTGGGCAAGAGTCCATACCAGGCAGCAGAGGGTGGGTCCTTAAGGCCATGCTGAACTTTCTGCTGAAACTGTCCTCTCCCAAAGCTGTCAGTAACAAAAGTCAAAACCCTATAAGAACATAAGATTGTGAATTCTGATAAAGACCCAAGCTTCACTGTGGATGCCAGTTTGGTTTTGCTCTCAATTGCCATTTTCTTTTTACTGTTTCAGTTCAGTGTTTCATCATAAAACCAGCCAAGGCTCCAGCTGTTCCCTAATTCAAAAACAAGACCTCCAGTGCCAGATTCCTCATATACAGTATACACTTTTAAAAGACCAGATGCACCAGATTTATTATTATTATTATTATTATTATTATTATTATTATTATTATTATTATTATTATTATTATTGTCCTGCTTTGCTGGAAGTGACTTTTCATCCAGGACATGCACAAGATCTCTTTCTAAGACCGACAAGCACCAGGAATGACTGTGCTCAGACCCTGATATTGCTTTATATTTGTGATCCTGAGATAACATACAGTATGTGGTTGGAGCCATCGTGTTTTTGGGAAGGGTGATGCAATGGTCACCATAAACGTGGCTGGGGGGCACAGGGGAATGTGTGTGTGTGTGTGTGTGTGTGTGTGTTGGGGGGCAGCAGCTGCCCTGCCCGCTTCTCATTCCTCTCACGGCAGCCCTCTTCCCAACTGCCCGCTGGCCCCTCCCTGCCGTCCCCTGTCATTCTTTTCTGAAGCCGTTCCAGCCGCCCTGAAAACCAGCCCCCACACTCAATATACGTGCATATGTATTTTTAAGAGAATTACTCTTTTGTTCATCTCCGCATATAAACATGTTTTGTTTTACTCCAGAACAGACATGTTGGCCAAATCGCTGGCAGCATCTATGAGGACATGGCGTGATTCATCCCTGGCAAAACGGCTAGCAGAGAGGCTGAAGACAAAGCATGGTTTGATCAGAAGCACAGCGAGTGTCAAGGAAGAAGTGCTGCATTTTCTGAAGACTTAAAACGAACAGCGCTGCTGCCAGCAAGCAGAGGTTTCGCCAAAGCAGACTCATATTCATCAGGCTTCAAGAAAGGACAGCATGAAATTCATAAAGAGGCTTATGTACAGTATAACACCTTAAGCAGCAATTGCGGAGGCTTTTCAAGTCCTGTTATGAAACAACTGTTAACTAACTCACCGCTGTCATAATATTCACCACACTGCTGTATGGGACAAAGCAAAAGTGTCCAGTGAGCATTTTGTGCCGAAATCCCAGCTACTAGATGCAGAAGATTCAGCTACTAGATATTGAGAAAAATGCTACCTTTTCTGTCTATAGTATGATACTCAAATCTAATAATGTCAACAGGTTCCTAAAGTGCCTCAAGCCTGACAAGACTGCAGGTGCAAATCCAATCCCCTCTCAAGTTCACAGGGAATTACAGTGCTAAAATTTGCGGTCTCACCTCTTCTGTCTCCTCAAGTGGTATATAATACATAGGGAGGACATTAGAGCAAACCCATAATATACCTGTTATCCATCATTAGTGAGGCAGGAACAGACAAAAGGGTTACAAAAACAGAACACCAGACCTGAAAATGTCCACAGCAGAGGCAAAACTCCACCAAGCATGTAAAACAAATCTGTGTGACTCCCTGAGACAAAACTGGGCCTAAGTGCCAAGGATCACTACTGTTCTCCATTTTCCCTGGTTACCAGGTTGATGCCAATGACAGAACAGTATATCACCATGCTGATGACTCAGTCCGGCATGTTCTGCTGAGATCTACAGTAGAGTAGGATGCAGTGACAGTCAGCCAAATACACAACTGGCCTGAACAAATGGAAGCCCACCTTTTAACCATCAAAGTTCAGGTCCAGGTCCTATTCAGGCAGAGGACTCCATTAAAATTGGATGTGTACTTTGATGGCTGTCAGCTTGCCACAGAAAAGCATGGCAACATACTGTGAGTCACAATAGACCGAAATCCATCATAGGTTCAACACCCCACCAATATCTCCACCTGAGCAGGTCAGAAACTAGGAGTATGAAGACAGGTTGTCAAAAAGCTACACTCTGTAGGGCACAAGTTTGCCCAATCAACCGAACATCCACAGAAGGATCGGGAAGTATTGAGGTGTAATTTTTCCAATCCTAATACTGTATTCGCAGGGTCCAAAAAGTGACCCACAAAAGTGAGTATAATCAGTGAGCATTTTAGCACATGCATCTTGCTTATTCCTTGACAAATTACCTTGAAATATGATTAATCATCCTTCAGCCTGTTCGCAACACCTGGATGAGTAAATGCGTTGTGGATACAAAAAAATAAAGTAAAAGAAGAAGAATGCATTCTCAAGGCCTTAATTTCTTTTTTAAAGGACGGGAGGGCCGGTAGCAGCGTGTGGTAGCTTTTCTTGGCAGGGTAACGTCCATTCAACCTCGTAGAGGGCAAGGACAATTATGAACTATTCTGAGAGAAACATGTTAATCTTGGCAGTTACCTGCATATACATTTCATAAAGTCAACTCAGAATATACTCAGCCTAATTTTTATATTCATCACAATTCAACATTTTTTTTTCTTATTAAGTAAGCACACTGCAAAATTTATCAAAAATATTAACCTTTCAATTATAGGGGAAGAAAGCACATATCTTAAAATTAAGTGCTGTGGGACAAAGCGGTGTGGTAGCATTACACCACACAGAGACGGACCCCAGCTATATCCCTAAGGGGCGCTCTCTAAACTTCAGAGCATGTACTAAAACACAAACCTTCATAGTGATGCACACTGGAACAGCTCAAAGGGAATAGCACGTGCATGTTTTTAATATCTCTCTACAGAGCAAGAAAGAAAATATAAATGACAAAAACCCATTTCTCTTTCTCTAAAAGCACCACAGTGCAGGCAAGGGAGTGTTTATCAACAATAAAAAATGTTGAGAAATGTAAAAACTAACTCTTAAAGAAAACAACACTTCAGGTACAAAAAAATGGTGTAAGACAGATTCAAAAGGGCCTCACCAATAAGAAATACCTTAGAGAGTCTCTTGGAACTAGGGCACACAAATCATTTTATGTTAAATTAACAAATTAGCAATATATAGTCACACACCTATTAAAAACAACAGCAATGGGTTTGGGGCCAGTTGTCATTCATCTGCAGCAGATCAAATGCAAACTGTGTTTGGAGCAGAAGGAACATGCAGGGGTCAGGCCCATAGTTGCCCTTGACCAGTGGCTTGTGTGGAAGCACTAAACAGAATTCAGAAATCCACAGCGATGAACACAAGCAATTTCCAACAGCTCTAGATCTCGACTGAAGGAATAGACAGAATGTCAATAGCACATGCCCTTGAAAGATGCAGAATTGTGTGAAACGGTCTCATTACTTACAAAATCTTTTTGTTCACATTTTTTTCTCACCCACAAAAATCCAGAGAACAATAACGGTATTACATTAACCAGAATAAACCTTTTATGAAGATAACAATGTAAAAGGAAAACCCTATTACTGGGACCTGAATGATTGTTACTTCAAAGCAACGCAAACAATAGCTTCACAGAATCCATTGAAGCTGATCCACGCAAAGTTATTCTGCAGACTTTTAGGACTCCCTGCAAAAATGAACACTTTGCATGTGGCAAAGTAACTGGATTTTAAACTGAACTTAATCAGTTTCAGCATTGCGATTGAAATACTCAGTTAATCATGACAGCATTATTAAATCTACAAAGGGGAAGAAATAAATTATCATTGATAGTCTGTCATAAAAATGACAGAGAATCTTGGAACACTTTGGTAAGAACTGATTATCCCACAGCAGCTTGTTTCAAATATGTATAACAATCCGATGTGACAGGAGAGCAGCACAAAGTCAGCTTCATGTCTTTGTAAAGCGTTTGACCTGTAATCAAAAATGAGGGTGCATGTCCCCAGTTATAGTTCCGGGAACTTGACATTCCATGCCATCTGTCTCATATACCATTGCATACAAAGAAACAAAATAATTTTAATACTTGCCAATAATAAGTCTCCGCAAGAAAGAGATGAATGACACCTCAGATGACCTCCCATGGATGCCGTTTCAGGCGTGCACAGTGAGTGAAGTAGAACCCTTAGATTCAGTATTTACATTTGAAGGATCTGAAGGGTTTAGCTGTAGCACTGAGATAGCACGTGCTAATCCCACACGAGTCCAGATAATTCTCCCGCCTGGAAGTTTGACCGAAAGCCATTGATTGGAAAAGTCAGTGTTGTAATCCGAAGCTGCAGATAGGCAGTATGTTTGTCTAAGAGCCTAAAACACTTCAACATCACCAATGTGGGATCGGTTCTTGTCCCTCTGCTTTTAGGTTCAGATGTGTTGCGAACACAGTCGTGCAGATACACATGTGCAGATCATGCAGCAGGAAAACCTATTAAGGCTTAAGCAGGAAAATCAATTAATGTAGCACATACAGGCGATGGTGGTGCAGGACGTAGTGCTACCGTTCGGCAACCGGAGGGTTGCAGGTTTGAGCCCTGGGTCCTCCTGTCCCCATTGAAGTGTCCTTGAGCAAGACACTGAACCGCTAATTGCTCCCGGTGAGCTGGTTGGCGCCTTGCGTGGTAGCCTCCACCACCGGTGTGAATGGGTGAATGTGAGGCATAACTTGTAAAGCGCTATACAAATGCAGTCCATTTACATACAGTATGTATGCATGAGAACATTCCGAACGTACACAGACACACTGTGGTCACCATCTCACGTATTACTTGACTCAGACATTTATCAATGACATACAGTAGCTTGACCCCTACAAAAGTTAGAAATTACTAAAAACTATCAATGAAAAAAATACAAATTCAGCTTGTGTAAATGGGTATTGTTTTCTACTGACATTGGTGTATAACCGGGCAAGGTATGAGATTTCAGATGTCCCTAGCCCAACCATTATGATCAGCACCTACTGCTTCAGACTCTGTCTTAATAACATACCATTCTGCTCATTAAGCCATACAGCTTCTACAGCAGGTGAGATAAGTGTCTCTTGTGTGGCTACACTGCCAAGCAAACTGTAAAGAAAATGCGACAGTGACTCAAATAAATTCTTTACGAGACACACAGAGGGGTAAAGCATATGCATTATTCAGTTACACATGGTAGACCATGGGCTTTCGAGCCGCAAGTGACAACAAACGGGGGTCTTCTGCATGAGGCGGGGCCTGCATGACTGCACACACTCGTAGGATCGCCTTGTGGGAACGGGGGGCAAAGGCCCCCTTTGCTTGGAAGACTCTGCCAAGCAGATGGCCTAGAGAAGAGAAAAGACTGTGCACCCATGTGCTACTTAGGGTGACTAAAACAAGAGGGCCGTGGACTTCAGGGCAAAGCGTTGGCCCCTTCACATGATTGACATCAATTATGCACCACCCCTATTATTACCTGGCAGGTTTCAGAGTAGCTGTTGAACCATGCTTTCCCTCTGGAAAGGCTCTGTAGAGGCTTAGACAACACCAGTAAGGCCACTGATGGTCTGCACCGCAGAAGGCACAAGCCCATTAGAATGGAGGCCATTAAAATGAACCTCAGCACTGCACACAGGAAGCACAAGTGGAAATGCTATTGAACTGAAACTTACACAAATGATTTTAAAAATCCCCTAATGACCAAATGTAAATTAAACAACGATTACTGATCCTGGCTAAGATGTGCAGTTAGAAGATTGACAAATGGATGGATGGACGGATGGATGATTGCCAAGAGCAACAACAACACTGTTGACTGTGCTGGACAAGTTATGTTCTGTCACATGTTCACTCTTAGACACTGACCTCAAATTTAGTATTATGGAAAGACCTGTAAAGCCCCAAACGGCATCCAAATTGTCAGATTAACCTTGCTGTTTTTATTAAGCTGATTGAATGCATTCCTCATTTAGCAACCTCTCTACTGAGCTCATGTTTGGTAAAGAAAAAAAAAAACAATAAAGCACGGGAGCAATGGTTGTGACAGAGAATTAACAAGGAATAAACTAGCAAGTGCCACCCACCCCCACACACAACACAAACAGAAAAATAGGCTAAAGCAAATGCAAGTTCTGCTTGTTTTAAAAGCTGTTTTGAAAAGCTCTGAAATACCTGAATTTACAGTCAAATTGTAAAACCATTAAAAATTAAAATACAGGTTAGGAAGCTCTTCCCTGTAAAGAAAAAAAATGTTAGCACTTTACTTGAGGGATCACAAATAATGTAATAGTACGCCCATACTTAATGTATTAATTAACCAGAAACTAACAAGTGTTAGTTATGTACTGATTCCATGTTCGTTCATCATTATTCAATCATAACGGTTCATTTATTTCACAGTTACTATATTTGTTCATAATTTGTACTTGAGTAGTAACTGAGTTACTTGTGCTCCCACAAATAAAAAATCGTGTCATTCCGTCTTATTAAAAGTTAAAATGAAAATCACAGCTGTACGAATATTAGTTATAAGCTACATGCTGCTTCAAGCTCAGGGGTCACTGGCTGGCCATCCCTCTCTGATGCCCACTTCTGTGGTGCTTTGGATAAAAGCAAAAATAAATAAATATAAGACAACTTTCTTCAAAGTGCTGAATATCCTTATTACTTTCCAAAACAGATCCCAGCGGAATAGCCCTGAAGAGAAATGAGCAGCCAGTAATTGATTGGTACCCCCGTAATGGGTTGCAGAAGTAACAACAAAAGATGGGGTGCACAATGAAGAGGAGAGAACAGAACGCGATGTGGCCAGTGGGGCAGACACTTCATTGGGCTGCCTCCCCACACACTTCATAAGAGGAACATCCATAGCGACTCGCCGGTGTCTTACGGCCATGTTAAGGAGGCAGGTAACCTTTCGGTCACGGCAGTGAGCGGGGGATTCATTCACAGCAACTCCGAAAAGAATGTTTTCGGCAAAAGAATGCTGATGTTATCTCCCACCCCACCCCCATCCCTAAGCTTAATGCAAGTTCAAGTAATCTGCAAAGAAGGAGGAAGATGGGGAGACCTGTATGTCTGACCACAGTCCAAGAGAGTTATCTTGACAACACATCAACAAGGAGAGGACACAGAAAGCAACGCTTGGTATTTTACCACGCGCACATGAAATGCAGGCTCTGTGAACATCAGAGGGGACCCTGAGGCAAACCTGGATCACCAGTCATGTTCATAAGCATGGAAGTTAGTGCCAGATACACATAAGAGCCACCAGGAAAGATGCAGGTCGGTGCTGATGGGAAATGGACAGTACCTCGTCAAGATGTGCAACTGCTTCTCGCGTCATGATTCTACAGTATATCCACAGGATTACAATTAGCTGAATGATCTGCTCACCAATCGATCCCTCAAACTAGGGTTACAGCAGTTTTACAGAGCACACCTCCTTGACAGCCTTACAGTACCAGTCCCAGCCAACGCTGCAGCCTAGGCAAGCCTCACTGCCGGTGCCCCCCACCTGAGGAAACTAAAGCTGGATGGCATGTCCGACATCCCCTCCAAAGTTGGGGCCCCAGGCACCCGCCCTATGTCACCTATAGGATTGACCAGCCCTGCAAACGCATATTTTGTTTTTTTGACAATTACAAAAAACAAGCTTATACTTAGGTGCACGTTCGAATGTGGGAATCACTGACATCTGACAAGAGAACTGTAGGTAATGTCAACCTTAATCTGCAGACCCCCGCACAAGTTAAGGGATAACAGGGCCAGGGCATCAAAGGCACTCAACAGACGTAAAGAAGTCTCAGCCGCACTCGTGGTAAATGGGGATTGATGATTATGGTCTCATAAGAAATGTTGTGATGACACCTGGGCATTCCAATGCTTCACACTACCACAATCAATGGTCACCTCCGATTCCAGGAGCCGAGCTTTTGAAATCATAATTTTTCCCAAATGCATTTAACAGTTATAGCTTTCTAACCAAATCAGTCAATGGAAGCCTCAAACCTGTGTTCACCACGCAGATGGATGCTTGCATCATTTCTTTATCATTGCCTGGATCATTTTACTCCTAGAAAAAGTACTGAAGAAAGTTTCCTTTGCAGGTGAAGGATGAGGTCTGTCAAGCGTGAGTGACTTTGAATGAGGAGATATGCATGGTGCTGTCACACCACACAGGGTGCGGTGCTGTCAAAGTGATTACACACTAGAGCAAGGACTTCAGGGGAGCTTTGGGATGCTACTGACCCAAGCGGAGCTCCACTGACAGGCCATCTGTCAAAATCAAGGGTCTTAGCCTACTAGGAAACAACTGAAGGCACAATGCAAACAGATGACGAAATCCCCCACATTCACATGCTCTTCTGCAAATCTTAAACCCTACCCTGTGAAATACAAACTGATTTCACAAGTGACTTAGAAAATCCAGGAATTGTATCAAGCTGATTTTAATCAGTTATTATACTTCAGAAAATATCCATTCTAATCTGTTTATTTGACACGCTGAAGCATATAACCATTGCTTTCCAACGACAGCCAAATCGTGGTGAACCCAAAGGCACATCACTGTCTGTTGGCAACAACACCAATGATTCATGTTCAACAAATACAAATGTAAGGGCAGGAATGGGAGTAGGGTTCAAGGACATTTACTCATGATTAAAAGCTTGCTAATTCCAGAACAAGGGTGGACTTGATCAACAAATGGGCAGGCAAATAGGTACATAAAAAGAAAAACTAAACAGCCAGGCATCACCCAATAGGCCTTGCCTAGCTAAGGACATCCCATAATGGTTCTTGGCACTACGTGACAGGCTGACATGTGCGGCTTCACTTTCTCCCTAGACCATCTGTAGAGCTGTGTGTCTGTTACTAGGGCTCATTGGTCCTTATCGAAAGACACTTGGTACTGAGCTGCCTGGCTCCTCCCTGCCATCATTTCTCCACATCAGCTCGGCCAAGGCGGCCCAGCGCAAGAAAGAACGACACGACCCGATGCCAGAGGCAGCAGGGGGCACACGGCCTGCTGGGTGTTGCCAGCTCCTTGGGAGGAGTTTGATAATAGACCACAAGCACTGAAAACACCAACAGAGGCATGAGAAGACACCAGCCTGGGCACATCAGGGTTCACATCATGGTTGAAAGGCCTGTATTCCAGTTTCTCTTGGACTCTAAGAGCTTTGGCAATGAGTTGGGTCGGCAAGTTTTTGATCACATATGCAGGCAAGACCCACCACTGGCTGGGGATGCTACTTACAGTGTGTCACTATGGTGATCATGGTTAGCTAGGGCAACACAGGACACATGTACAATGGACCGAATGCTTAGGCATCAGTGCCATTTAAACCCCGGTCCCAGAATCGTGGAAGGTGCCGCTGAAACACAGACATTCGGCGGGGTTTCCAATCAGCACAACATTATCACTTAGGGCTGGAGACGCGTAGGCAGACAAGGACAACCAGGGTCTTGACACAATACCAGTGTGAGTGCTTCCTGTGCCAGTAGCCAGGATGGCACACAGGCCAGCAAAGCTACAAAAGTCCTCAAGCAGTCTAAGATCACCTTCATCTCCAAGACGATAGTTAAAGTACAAGAGCCTGGCCCAGATGTAGCAACTTAAAAGCATTCACACTTTCAGTTCTTCTGCAGCCAAGACCCACTGCTCTGTTACTGGCTGTTGTTACTTTTTACCAAATTCAATATGAATTTTATGATATAAAAATATGCAATATTTTTATTCAAAAAATCTGAACACACAAACCAACTGCATGCTGTTCAGCACCTGTGACTAATTCAAAAGCACTTCAAGCATCCCAGCATTCCCACCCACCTGAATCCTCTGAACATGAAGCAGCTGGGATCTCTGGGAGACCAAGGGCTCAGCATGATGAGGCCACAGTCCACACTTCCCCCTCCTGCCACCCATTAGCAGTTTTTAATAAGGATTCCCTCATACACACAGAGCATAATCACACAATATTAACTTTTGATTATTCCTGCAAGATTACAAACCAGGACGAAAGATGTGTCACAGCACTTATTCAATTAGCAGTTGAATAAATGGTAATTATTCATTATGTTACCGAGTATTGCTATTGTTGTTTATTTTCATAGGCTGTCTGCTTGCACAGGTACACCCCTTTGGAAATTTTAAACGCAGTCACATCTATATGCATCCTATTCTTTCTGCTACCCGCCCAATCTCATCTGCATTCCCGGCACCGCTGAGGGTTTTCACTTTTCCATGGCAGAGAGACAGCCAAAATGATGCGTATTTTGATTGGGGGTGCATCTTCCCTGCCTCATTGGGAGATCGAATGTGAAGCTGAAGTCCACAGGCCTGAGACGCTTTGCCCCCACCCCCCCCACCTGTGCACCGGCTGTCAAACAGAAGCCTGAGACAGGGAAACAGCACAGTGGCCCAAGCCCACCCTGACAGCCCCCGCAATGTGATTCTGGGAGACAGGGATCTGCGTTCGTAGATAAACACGTTAGCATCCCCTCCTCCACGGGTCAATATTACCAAAACCTCTCCCTGAAGTTTCGGTCACATCCATTATGCAGGCAAAATGTGAGGGAAAGGACCCACAGAGTGGATTAACCCAAACCTATTTGAGGGGATTTCCCCGTTCTGGGGGGAGAGGCGCCTGACGGTCATTCAGTGAAGCCTATCCCATAGCTAGCACTCTCCTTACCATTGTGTTCTGTATAGCTGGCCTGCAGAGAACGGATCACCACAGCCACAAAACCAAACAGAACATCTCCATTCCATGAAGATCTGTACAGCACTTCTGGACTGGTTTCAGTCAGTGGCACC
The DNA here is from genome assembly GCA_026777045.1 of Hyperopisus bebe. Classification (NCBI taxonomy): domain Eukaryota; kingdom Metazoa; phylum Chordata; class Actinopteri; order Osteoglossiformes; family Mormyridae; genus Hyperopisus; species Hyperopisus bebe. The sequence goes on from JAODJW010000019.1 coordinate 20,953,322, forward strand.
ATTACCAGGTGCAGGAATGCGTCCGGTGTGCCCCAAAGAAGCAAGTGTCACAGTTCCCCATGAGTCCATGCCAGACACCCTGGGATCCCAATAAGAGGGAGAGTAGTGAGGCGGACAGCTTGTGCTGCCCTGAGAAGAGACATACTACCTGTTTCCAAGCCTACTGTGCACAGCATGTCACAGAGCAAGGATATTCTGAGCGCTGAAGAAGACAGGTGAAGACAGATGGGGCCTGGTTTATTGCAGAACAGTTGGGAGCACTATACCAAAGGGGCTCTACATTGAGGTGACAGTCCATTCATGGTGGTCATCCTCCAGTAGCCCCAACTGGTACTTCCTCTTCCACCGGCTCCCCTCTTTCCCCTCAGCTTCTCCCCAGCCTGGGCTTTAAACCTGCCCAGGGAGACAACTCAGACCTGATCACTCACCAGCCGTGTCTCCTTAGGACTTGTTGGGGCCTGTGGTAAGGAAACCATGATTACCGGTTACCACTAGCTTGCGATGTGCTTATCACTTTCTGTAGGTACAGAGCGACAACAGCGTGGTCCTGTGACAGTATGCGGAAACGTGTCCTAGAGCACCCAGGCCTGAACACGCCATATTGCTCCGGTTCTGGATGTAGACCACATTCTTCTATAGAATAGGGTTCTGCAGAGGTTAAGAGCATCAGAACTGACATCTCGCTACAGCTTTTTAGGCCATTTAGCGGAAATTTCCCGCCATCCCAAATGCCAGAGCTGAACATATTGCATACAGTATATACAGTATGCGGGCATTTTGTGTGAGGCTCTGTAGCGGTTGTTGAAGGTCACGCGTGACGCTGATTGCACATCCCGTTTCCGGTTTACCTTTTCTTTTAGAATGGATTCTGTGTCGGAGTCAATTATCTTGTGGATCGCTGTCAGTAATAGCTGGTACTAGCAGGATATTCATACGTACAGTGGTACCTTGGTTCTCGAACTCACTAGAACTCGAATTTCTTGAAAGTCGAACAAACCAGTTTGACCTAGACCTCGATCTGACTATCAGAAGTCGAACCATGAACGCTGATCTAATATAAATTG
>JAODJW010000019.1:20972770-20984526 GCA_026777045.1 Hyperopisus bebe
GAACGATATTCATGACATTACAGGCATTGAGAAAGTAGCCAGAGTGGATGACTTTAATGTCCATTAGAAATACATGAGACTGTCATACCAAAATCAGTTTCCTTCAGCCAGTAGGTAAATAGGCTGAACCACGTGAGAGTATGAAATACGTGCAGTGATTCAGAATAAAAATAAAGACAAACGTTAATAAGAATAATAGAATATTTGTACAGAAGTTCTATTATCCTCCAGTAAAACGGTCCTAAACTCCCAGAATGCCGTCAGGCTCTTATCAGAGGCTGATTGCTGATTGGCACATGAGCGCTGCCTGTTTCCAGGGCCCAGCATAGGCCAAAAGCAGTCCGACCTCCCCAGGGACGAGCCCATGGGCGTGTGCAGACGCACCACACGACGTCGTGAAAACACAACGGCTGACAGGCACGTTCACCAATTAAATTCTTACCATAATGTACCATGACACGCATGTAATACCTTTGTCCTGTGTTAGCTTTCTGTTCCTATCTCTTATTTTAACAGGTCGGTGCCGACCCGTGTCTTAAATCAGCCATAAAATACCCTCAAAATAATTATTTATCATCCAATTTGTTTCGTACCTCTTGGTTACCTTGTTAAGCTTCCTTATCCATGAAAAGATTGGTTTTAATATTTTCGGTGTGGCTTTCTGGACCTTTCTTTTGACAGCATGCCTCTCGTTTTCAATAAAAAATGATGGTAAAATAAACCTCAAGAGAATTATATAAATAAACTGAACTGGTCTTATCTTGTGTGAGTGTGCCCTGCGATGGGCTGGCCCCCCGTCCAGGGTTGTTCCCTGCCTCGTGCCGATAGGCTCCAGACCCCCCGTGACCCAGTAGGATAAGCAGGTTGGAAAATGGATGGATGGATGGATGGATGGATGGTCTTATCTTACCTTACATATATGGGCATGCCTTGCCTTCATTTTGTTTTAATGTATTTTGTTTAACTAGAGGTTCCTGACAAAGTCAAAAAGCCTTGATGCTATACACAAATCTATGTGGTGCTTTATGCATTTTAAACTTACAAACGGGTCGGTGCCGACCCCAACATGACAGCAAGGTTAAAAAAAAGGGTAAGAGTAAAAGTGTGGTCGCTGTGGAGACGGCATGAGGGTCCCCCCCCACCTAGATCGGCCACCTTTCCCCCAGACCGCCCAGCCGGAAGGCCCCCCTTGGTATGCGCTGCACAGCTCCTTGCTCAGGAGGATCTAAATTTAGCCTGACCGCAGCCACACCTCCAGAGCGTCTCCTGGGCGCCCTTCACCACGGGAGCAGCTTTTGTTTCCACACACGGCACCGTGTATCGACGGCGTATTAAAAAGGACCTGGGCTGCGGGGACATAAAGGACCTGGCAGCCACCCGCCGGGCGTCACGCATCATGATGCCAGGGCTTCATTTCACTTATTCAGCATACTATCACACATACATTCCTTTGGACAACAAAGTCAGCCAGTCCCCGGAGCAACTGGGGGTTAAAGAGCTTGCTGGGCGACCCAGCAATGAAATGAAATGCTGACAGGACTTGAACCCATGACCTTCAAATCACAGATATCTCAGCCTATTGCTCTACACACCTCCCCAGGGACAGCACCTGGAGAAATACATGAATACACATACACACACGTATACAGGGCAGCACATACAGCACAACCACAACCTGGTACAGCCACATATTTAATGTTTAATGTTTGTGGAATCTATACCCCAGATGCAATGCTGCATCCTTTACCCCGTGAAATGCTCTCCCAGGTTTATGACCATGTGATCATATCTCCTTTGCCCTCTGCTAGGCCCCCCATTGGGGATGCCTTCAATCTTGGCCAGTCACCAGAAGGAGGTGAAATATTTTTACTTAATGTGCAGTGAAGGCACAGTTTAATGAAAAAACAAAAAATGATAAATTCCAACTGCATTTCAAGCACATTAGGATTGGGGGGGGGGACATATACACTCTAATCCTAAACAGAAAGCACTCAGGCAGAGTACTGATATACAGCAACGCTGTTCGGGTGCACAAGCGGTTTGACACTGAACACGAAGCCAAAGGCTTGAATGTAGACACCACATGCCCGCACGAGGAGTCTGTAGCTTTCATTTTTAATGGCAGCAGCACTGGTGCACTGTAGCTGGAAGCGTTTGGATGCATGCAGAGGTACAGATACAGTTAACTCTCAACTTATGTAAATCCAGCCTTGCATGCAATGGTTATGGGTTCAAATCCCTGGGAGCATATGCTTAAAAAAAGTAACTCAGCCCTCTTACTGAAATTCACTTTGAATAAAAACCTCAGTTAAATTAGTTTGATATTTGTTTTTAGTATGTATTAATGGTATATTTTTAGTCTTTTTTTTTTGTTGCTACACTTATTGAATGGTATGGGAGGTAAATCCGGCTTACGGCAAATTTGACTTGTGTAAATATTATATTTTATATAGAATATGCTTTATGGCTGTCAGTTCCTAAGGACAAGCAAGTTGGGTGTTCTTAATCCAGGGACTGTAGTTTGCTCTTAATTTCAAGTTCAATATTGTCACACATACTGAGCATTTTCTTTGTCATCTGTAGATTTTATTACCCAATGAATTCACAAATAAATCCTAAGGTATGTCATCATCTTGCAAGAAATACATTCATTCATGCAACTTGTTAGTCCTTATCTTGGTCAGGACTGCAGGTGGGCCAGGAGCCTATGGAAGGCAGTATAGATAACAAGGCTGGATGGCACACACACACCCACACACACACACACACACACACACAAAACAAACACACATACACACATACAAACTCACGCACACATCATACAAGCAAGTTAGATACAGCAGGTGCATAGAAATGCTTGCTCATTCCGCCAAACTCAGTTACAAAGAGATTAAAGACAGCGCAAAACAATACAGACAGTGCAAAATAATACAGAAGGTACATAACAACACAAGACAGCAGAAAACAATACAGACAGTGCAAAAAAATACGACAGTGCAAAAAAAAAATATAGAAGGTACATGACAATAGAAGACAGTGCAAAACAATCCAGAACTGTGCAATAATTAGACACTTCAAAGTGATTGATAAAGTGCAGTAACAGTGCAATGAAGTACAGGGGCTATGGATGTGAAATGCGGGTGCAGTAAATGCGAATGGTTTGTGTAAAGAAGCGGTTCTTTAATCTGGCAGTCATTAGAACCTCTGACACTTGGTGTGAGGCACCAAGCATGTGGTTTTATGTAAGTATTACCTGCACCTGGGCCAACATGCAGGCACTGGAGACGCTCATTCGGGTGTCACACGGCAGATTCTGAGGGTGAAAGGAGAGGACACCCAAATCCTTGGCGGAGTGCCTCTCCGCCGGCTCTGACTCTGGAACATTCTTGGACTGGAGCCTCCACTTGCTCACAAGAGGCGTAATGGAGAAGCCGACTCCCCGCAGAGACACCCGAGTGCCGGCGGGGCGCGCTGGCATCACAGGGGTCGGCTCACACAGCCGACGTTCCGGCAGAACGGGGAACCCAGGGAGAATTCCCCGCACTTCTAATCACGAGGCCCATCGACTGACTCCAAGTTCCGTCAGTGAAGGTGCCGCACCTTATCAAAGAGCCGCCACGTCTCTCTGTTCTTCAAACGCCTCTGCGCACACACGAGTTCCGGAAGCTTCCTCGCAGCTCTCAACGCCCCGTTTCCAATTTCTGCAAATGCTTCAAACACTTTTTGCATGCCCGTGATTACGAGAAATGCGTGTGCATACATGTGCATATACATACATGTGAAAATCAAGTGCTATCTATTTTCACGTATAATTGCATATTCACCTTACATCAATTTATTTTTTATCTTATATTTACTTTCTTAATATTGTTTTTTCAGACTTTCTGGTTATGTAGTAGGTCCTTTTTGAAATGTGTCTGCAGTATGTGTACTGTCTTTGCACTTCATCTTGTTCAGCATTATACATTTTTTTTTGAGCCCTTTGCATACCTTGCTATTCTATGCACCAAAATTTCTCCCTGGGATCAATAATATCCCTCTTTTTTATTATTATTATTATTAATAATAATAATAATAATCTATTGATCCCCATGGGGAAATTCTCTTTCCACCTCCTCCAACATGTTCTATGTAGGTGGGAACCAGCTGGGCGTGAGGGGCAGCCACCCGTAGCAGCATCCAGGGAGCCGTGGCCTTTTAAGGGCCGTGCTCAAGAACCCACAGATGTGCAGGTTGGGCTTAAACCAGTGACCTTCTGATCACAGGCACAGAGCCTTGGCCCACTGTGCCACACGCTGTCTACCGTACGCAACCGATAATTTTTTTCTTAGCAAGCAATCATTCTGCTGATATTTTATGGGAAAACAGAGGTAAAGAGTGGCGTGTTTTGGTCCCAGTGGAAACTGAGAGTGTGCAGTGATGTGTCAATCCTAAATTCAACTGTGAGAATGTGCCCTAAATGTAGTATGCAAAGTAACCCATACACTCAGAGGTCACTTTATAAGGTACACCAAGTTAGCACCGGGCCGTTTTGCACACCACTGTCATACAGAGCCATTATTTTGGACTTGCAGCCTTCCTGTTAGCTTAATCGAGCATTTTCCCCTGACATCTGTCATTAATGAGGTGTTTTCAGCCACAGACCTGCTGACGGCTGTTCATCAAACCATTTTCTGTGAACTGTAGACACTGTAACGTCCCAGGAAGGTGGCCGTTGCTGGGATGCTGAAACCACCATGTCTGGCACCAACAAACACGCCACCTCCAGACTGACTTAGATCAGGTTTCACAGCCTTTCTAATGCACTAGCCGCAGATTATCTGAATGTTTCATGTTAAGTTGCATGCACACGATTGGCTGTTTTGGCGGAGCAGGATTTCTGCATTAATTTGCAGTTGTAACCTAATAAAATGGGCACTGAGTGTATAAACAGTGGGACTGTCCTATGTTTTAAAATTCTTTTGGAACACGATCCCCTTTAGACAGACTTTCAGATATCCATTTTCCAGATGTTTTAAATACAGGCAGCTTTGAAGTCACCATTTTATCAGTTTAATGTTAAGCAATTAAAACAAAGGCCTAAAAAAATAACAAGGTTCACAGGATCTGAGTTCAGCCGTGACTGAACGAGTCCATCCTTTGGAAGGGATGTAAATTGCTTCCCTGCTCATTCTGATTCACTTTAGGCCACTGAAAGCAGACGGGGAGAAAATTAGTTGACGCAATGTTCAAGCACTAAGATTACATTTTGTGATCCTTGTGGGAAGATTATCACATAGCAGACACTGGATGGATCTTAGCTGAGGGCTCCCCAGGGATAATATGGGGGGTTACTTTGAATGACATGCATGTGCTTATTTTTTATTTCGGGGGGTGTATGTATCACCCGGGTCAACTGGGGCTATAGATGTTGGATGCTAACATACATACATTAGCATTAGCGGATTTACTGTTTTTGGGGCTCCATTCAAAAAGTAATTTCTGGGGCCCCCATCCCCCAGTGGAATGAATGTTTGTGGCCGAAAAGGGCACCACCCAAACCGTGGGGGCCCCATGCCAATTTGTGGTTTGAGTGGTAGTATATCAGAAGTCGCTCTTCAAGCCTCCACTGAACAGCAGGAACAGTAGCTGAATGCAGATTGGATGCGAGGGAAACACAAAGCACTTCCGTTACCCACACCTCTGCTCGGGCAGACGGGAAAATGCGCGATTTAATCATGAAATTACACTGGATTCTGTTTTTAAGCCACTGAACCATAGGGGTTACACTGCTGATTTTTTCGGCCATAGAAACTGCTCGTATAAACAAAGAGGCCCTCTCTCATCTCCAGGCATCGCTAGTCTGGAAATGCTTTTAGCAGTTTACAGAGAAAGCACCCAAGTTTTCCTTCAAAATCCAATCAATCTTTTATTGGCGACTGTTGCGGCACGGCATGGCGCAGGCAGGAAAAGAGTGACAATCCACTGGCAGCTCTGAGAACACGAGGGGTTTATTATGAAATGAAACACACTACAAAACCAAAAGGATCACAAAGGATCAGAAAAACAGGAAACAACGAGGAATAAAGTAAATCATGGAATAAACACAACTAAAGAACTAAGAGAACACAGGGAGGGAGGGAGGGAGGAAGAAAGAGGGGAAGAGAGAGAGAAGGAGGAGGAGAAAAGAAGAAAGAGAGAGGGGAGGAAGCTCACACCAAAACAAACACTTCTGAACACTGCAACAACAAAGAACCCTCTAAAGACAGAACCAGAACAGGCACTTAAATACACACAGAAACTTGGTGCGAACGAGGGACAGGTGCAAATGGTAATCAAATAAACCAATCACAAAAGGAGCAGGACATTAACCAATCACAAATGGAGCAGGACTTCAACCAATCACAAAAGGAGCAGGACATTGAGCAACAGGTGGAACAATTAACAAGCACAGAACGAGGGAACACTACGAACACTAAAACTAGAAAACACTAACCAACACTCTGGGAATACAGCAGGATAATTAACAGAACCAAAATAATACAAACAAGACCAGAAGTGAACAAGAAAACAGCAGCGCAACTTATAACCACATAAACAGAAAAGATAAGAAAAGAAATGAAAAGAAAATAAGAAACACTGAGGAATAAAACCAATAAATATAAATAAACAGATGAGGCTGACTCAAGGCCAGCCTTGAATCCACAATAGAGGATTGACAGTCTCCTACCCACATGCTCCACCACGAAGCTAAGAAAGACACACAAGGGACTAAGACAGGGGAGAGAACTGACTGGGACTGGACAGAGACTGACTATATGACAGTGGGGGAAAGGCAGAATGACCAGGAATGGCTGCTGGCCAAACGGTGAAAGGTCACAGAGGGTGGGGTCAGACGTGCACTGACCCTGACAGGCGACACACTCCGCTTTCAGTTAAATCCCTTGGCAGAGGAGCCCTTGCAAAGCTGATGTCTTTTTTCATGCAGTAAGTTTGTCAGAGTAGATTAGGGATTATATGGTCTGAATGCTGTCCCTTTTTTCAGTGCAGTTTATTCCTCATTAAAAGATTTCGCTAATGCATAATTAGTACATAAGCATGACATTTACACTTACCTTTAATTGCATAACATTAATTTTGATTTTAAAAAGACATGGTGTATGATATTCTATAAGCAAGGGATTGATGCAGAATAAACTCCCCCACATTGTATTACCATAATACTAACGTAAAATACTGATCAGAAAATAATTTAGCTTCTCTACCATAAAATATGGTAGAATATGGTTCTGGCAGTAGTCAGGCTTTGGAAGCCAGAACACCCCTTTGAAGCTGTTATCTATCATTTATAAATGTGCAGTAGGATTTTAAAAATCCAGTTCATGGTCTTGCTCATTTGCAACAAACACTGTAGCAGTTCTGCTTGTCCCGCATCCTGTAAACTCCACTAACAGTATAATAATGACCTTTACTTTCCCCTTTGTTACAGTTAGGATTGAAGCCTGGGGTCAGAGCACTGGGTCAGCTTTTTTACAGCATCCCTGGACTGATTTTTCAGGTTTTGGACCTTTGCTTAAGGGCCCAGCTGCAATGTGATCACTCTGCCAGCCATGGGGTTCGAACCAATAACCTTCCGGTTACAGGCAGAGAAACCTAACCTGCAGCACCACAAACCCTGTGGTGAAGCTGGTTACACAGATTAGTAACACTGATGATAAACTAGCATTACTACTGAGCATTAAACTGAGTTGTGGCTCAGAGGGTTTGGCCTCGATCTGTACTACTGATCAGAAGGGTGCTGGTTCACCTTCCAAGGTTCAGCAGGGCAGCCATATCTCTCCCTTAAAAAACTGCTTTAGTCTCACCAGAGTATTTGTGTCTTTCTTAAAAAAAGAGCAAAAAGGGGTAACCCAATGTACCTGTACTTATACAAACAGCAAATAAAGCTTCGGCTCATTGGCTGAGTGGTAAGAGAGGGAAACTCACTTTGCTATACATGCTATGCTGTATGTCAGCTGTGATAATTATATAAATAAACCATGTGAGACACTTGACCCAAGGCAAACAGCCGTGACTCGTGGCTCACGACAGCAGAGCCGGAGTTCAGTGGCACTGACACTAAATTAACTCAAAAAGATGCACAGATCTAAAAGGCCACCCGCCCCCTCCCTGCTGCCACCCCAGGGAGCCCCAGCCTCCATTCTCCTGGCTGCCTTTCGTTGGCCAGGGCCTGGGGGGGCATGCAGGGAGGTCACACACCTGCTAATTCGAAATGACAGAGCTGCCATTGTGGATGCAGTGATTGCATGTCAGGATATACCCTTTTTAGGCCCCATAGGGCTGGCAGACAGCTGGGGGTCCTCTGAGGGGAGGCCAGACCCTCGGTTCAGACTTGACCCCAGCCGATCTTATGGAATTAGGTCTCTCATTGTTAAGGAAGCAAATACATCCTCAGATAGTTTGTAGTTATTTTATATAAACACATATAATAAATCACTCTTAGCAAATACTGTACATAGGAAAATGGGTCTGTAAAATCATTAGATCCAGCTAATCTATATTAAGTATTGTGATTTGAGGTCATGACCCATACAGTTTAAAACTAATGTGTTCATATCGTTTAATTAGGTCATGCAGATGCTATAAACAGCACATTATGCCTGAGTTTAACAGGCCAGAGTTGAAAAGATCTCAACAAATATAACACCAGTTCAAAACGTGAACCTTAAACCCAAACCACAATGCGAATGTACAGTCAGAGAGCCCCATCGACATGAAAGCAAGAGCAGCCCAGCTGCATATGGTCATCACAAAGGAACACATTTGTAGTGACTAACACCATTTGAATTTGAAATGAAAAAAGTACAAAGCCCTCGTCTCAAGACAGCCGCCCCAAAGTACTTAACAAAGATTTGCTAACAGCGTCACGCATAGACATGTCTGCAGTAAAGACTGCAGCTAGATGCACACAGGACTCACTGGTTATCTGCCTCTTACTGGCCCATTCCTTTGCCATACTGGTCTACATGGCAAACCCAGTGGCCAGTGTTTAGCCCTGTTACCTCACCCCTCTGGGACCAGGGTTTGGGTCGCCTCCATGGCTTCGTGTGTGTTTGCACGTTCCCTCCACGTTGGGTTTCCCTCCAAACAATACGCTCTCCACACAGTCCACAAGGCCTGCTGAGATGAATCAGAGTGTGCCCAGTGTGGGGTTGGCGCCCCACCTTGGGTTGTTCCCCGCCTTGTGTGCATAGGCGCTAGACCCCTGTTACCCTGAATAAGAGGTCACAGGAAAAGGAGGGGTGTCCATACTGCACAATATGTTTACATTGCAAGTGTACAGTATGTATTCATTATCATCACTGTGCTAGCTTGTCCTGTCTGATTGACTTGCTGTTTAATTCTACCCTGCTTTTAGCACCGTGATTTGTATTTGTGTCTTGCGTTTAATTTATGTTTACCGGTGGCCAGAATAATGAGCAGGATTTTCATTGTATAATGTGACTGTGCATATGACAATAAGCTCCTGAACTCTTAAATGCAGGGCAGGAATGATGATCTTCTGCTTGCCCCCCCATCCCCTTTTGGGCCACCAGAGATATTCTGCAGGTTGGTCTATGGTGTCCCTCAATCTGCTGTGTGCAATGAGATTCCACGCCTCTTGGCTGATGCTGCACCATGGCATACCTGAAAATACAAAAATACAAGGTAATGCTTTGCATTGCGTACAGGTATAGATGTGTAGATGAATCCTCCAGGACCAGCTGGGCTATTTGAGGTAAGATGTTAGGACAAGTTGAGCAAAACAAGAGGTCTTCAGGCCAGGCTTAAGTTCAGAGATACTTGGGGTAGATGGACCACGGGACGTCATCTCTTGAGTTGCAGCAAGAGATTTGAGAGGGTTTAAGGATCTAGAGCAGGGGTCTCCACCTGGCTTCTGATGTGCCACACCTGTTCAAGATATTTACCTGAGAAGAGGGGCGGCTGATCAGAAGCCAGGTAGGATAGAAAACCTACTGGACAGTAACTCTCCAGGACTGGAGTTGGAGACCCCTGAACTAGAGGAACCAGGAAACTCTGAACTAGGATCTTATGCTCTTAACATACTGCTACAAAGTACAGTATTTAGGCTTATAGATACATAGAAGAGTTTAACATGTAAGTTGTGCTCAAAAAGCAGTGAATCATCATAAACAGCCATCCACAGGGTTATTTACAATGAAACTATAGTGTTATGAAGAAGGACCTTGTTTTACCATGATTGCTCCCCCGAGACCAATGTCCAATGTACAAAGTGGCCACTGACTGAGGCACGAGCTTCATCACCACGATTCCTGTTAGAATGTAATGCTTGTTTATCAATGTATGCAGGTTAATTAAACCCGGGGTTCTCGAGATGGCCTTTTCCTCCTCTCTGCTGCGAATAAAACTGTGCTATAGACCCTAGATCTTCTCAGTCGATGCTGTAATGGATCTCAGCGCTCGCCACTCATTACACACTAGAACGCTTAACTACTAGATTGCTTTGAAATTTCATATGGTCTGTTATTGTGAAACATAATTCATTACAATGAATATGACATTATGCCAGCAAGTGATTCATGCAGATGTTTCTGATGATTCTGCAGGCTTGGGGAGATAGAGAGCAGATGCAGTAAGTGGGAACGCGGTCAGTAAGCGTAAGGCAACCGTAACGGTGCAGTTCAATGGCTGCTGTTTGCGAGCCATATTTCTGAACGATAAATGGTAAAAAGCATGTTCCTAAAATGATTGAGAAGAAAACCTAAAGAACGTCCACATGGACCTGCATCTAATGTGATTTGGATTCATCATTGGTCCATTTCCGCGAGGAATTCCCATTATGTAAGCCATTGAAAACATGCCTGAAAGGTCCCTGCTTCTGCTTGCCTGGTATCTAGCTAACATTTTACCGGCCCTGAACCACAAAAGTGCACTTTATGAAACCAATCCTCCCTCTGAATGAAGCAACTCCGGATGACAACGTGCCACCTCACTTCAGTAACACCGTGACATCATATCACAAGGAAGAAGAAAATGCGTGAAAAGGAAGATCTGGAGATCTTTCCTATGGAATACGATGAATCCAAACAGAATTACAATGCTGAGCATTTTCAGTTGGTTTTCCTAAATAGGGTCAAAGGGTGATTGGAGCCTATTCCAGGGAGCAAAGGGCTGAGGATCACCCTGGACAGGACACCTGTGCATAGAAAGGCACATAAAGGCAATGGAAGGTGCTAAACAGCCTATCTGCATCCAGAGGACACTGCCATCATGCATCCCACACACAGGACAGAGGCAGCACTCGAACCCCCAGCTCCAGATGGCTGAAGTAAAGGTGCCGTCCTCTGACCCCCCGTGTTACCTTGCTACCCTACTGGCCGGATGTCAAAGTGTGCAGTGGTTCAGTAATCATGAAACATTTATTGACGCGCAAGGGTCTCGATCAAATCCAAGACAAGCTTCAGGTACATGCAGATTGGGGCGCCAGTAGAGATTTGGGCCCCATGAAATCATATTGGGCTGCCAACCCAGGTCGATCCAGTTACGTTCCAAATTTTTGAGGTCCCCGACACTCTGGGGGCCTTGGAATCATCCTATCCCCCTCCCTTTACGGTATCCTGTGGACATACATCCTGTCACTCTCTCATAGGTGACGTCTCCACCATACCTACTTAGGTTCTGCTGCTGTTCTGGAGCATATCAGAGGCAATAAGCAGTGTCCCCCTCTCGACTATACTCAGCCGATTCTCTTTGAC
>JAODJW010000019.1:21004973-21018467 GCA_026777045.1 Hyperopisus bebe
TGGACCAGGCTGAGGGGACGCCCACGTAGCACCTGGCTGTGGTAGATAAATCGCCACTTCCAGAGGGTGGGACTGGATTGTGTTTTGTCATGAGGTGTTTCGTCATGTGGTGCAGCAACACACTGTACCAGTGCATGACCCCAACCTGACCTGACCTGTGGATACCCGAGTGGACAGTGCCTCTCACTAGCAATCAGCTCCTGAAAGCCTCAAACGGGCACCTAATATTTATACAGATTATATGAGTTATTAATAAATTATTTGCAGAAATTCATATTTGTATAAAGAAAAATTCATTTGGCTTTAGGTACTTTTTTTGTTAGTCGCCAATCTTCTTTTCCAGTTACCTTTCACACTGGCGATGGCGTGTTGACTGTTACAGGAAAAGTGTGAATTTTGCATCAGAATTTTAAAAAGATTAAGTGTAAAGTTATTTGTCTCACACTGTGCTGAAAATTTCCAGCCTTGCAGTTTTCTGCAGGTAAATAATTTTAACTGTGAGGCTCGAAACAGAGCCACACCTAGCCTGGTCTCAGAAGACCAAGGTTAACCTCATTTTTATTTCTTGATTTGACTTTTATTTTTTCAGCTCAGGTTTTGGCAGCAGGTTCACACTGACCCTGGGCTGCATATGGATATATATACTAATCAAGTAACTTCACAGTCAGAGTTTTTCAACTCTGTAAGGAACCAAAAATACTGATACTCCATTGATCCCATGTGGGGAAATTTTCTTGTGTACTCCATCTTGCTGCCCATGGCGCTCCTGGGAGTTTTACTCACACAAAAGTTCAGTTATTCTTTGTTCTCCCCTCAGAACTAACAGAGGATGCATCCCCTATGCCCCCCCCACCCCGCAGTAACATGACTTCCCGACGTTGTCGCCCCCCCACCCCGGAGTCCCAGGACACAGTCAGCTGCTGTGAGCCTTCCTTTAGGAATGCCAGGACAATGTCCTGCATGCTACCGGAGCCCCAAAAGCTGCAGTGGGTTAGGCCTCTGTGTCTGTGATCAGAAGGTCGATAGTTCGAATCCTGTGATCAGCGGAATAGCCACATCTCCACTGGGCTATAGAGCAAGGCCCTTAACCCCCAGAGAAGAACTCCAGGGCACCTGATGAAATACCTGACCCTCTGCTCAGACCCAAAGCTTCACTCTCACCCTTATACATGTGTGTCTCAAAGAAGATGTGGAATTTCAGACAGGAAATGTGAAAACTAACTCCAGTGTACCTGTATGCATACAAATGGCAAATAAAGCTTTGTTTGATATCAACGCACCACCTCATCCCATGTCTACAAGGATGACCGTTTCGGATGTGACTGACCGCTTCCTCCTCTATCCCGCCCCGCCCAGTGGGTGCCTCTGTACCCCTGACAGGGGTTTGATCGATGCCCTTCCTGCAGGACGGAATCCTGCTGCCACTGCTGTTTACGGGCTTTGTTTGAGCCGCTCTCGAGCCCAGATGCAGATTATGGAAAAGCAAATCGCAGAAACAGGGACAGAAGACTGGGGGGGGGGATGGGGGAGGCTGACCAAAAAAGGAGATCTCTGTCGTTAGCTTGCTGTGAATAAAAACAAACCCCAATTGTACCAGCTGACAAGTTCGATTATCTGTAGTGGCTCCATTATCTTGGCATCTCAATTACATGTCCTTAGTGGGCTGGTGCTCTGGGCATCCAGTGGGAGCACTGGTGGGGGGGGGGGGGTTGCAGGGTGAGACCCCATCATAGGGAATGGGGCCCCCGCTCCCAGGACCACTCCCCATTTTCATGCAAACTGGTTTCCTCCCTCGGCCCCTTCGCATGTGAAACCCATGAATGTGAGGAGAGTCACGGAGGGGGGGCTCTGCTGGAGCTCGCGATTCACCCCCTTTGCTCTCCCTCCTGCCTGCTATTAGGAAACTTGAAGTAAATAAAAAAAGAAAGAAGAGAATCAAATTTAATAAGCACCTGGGGGGAGGTGGCACTTGTCCCAATAATTAAAGTGGCCAAACTCTCCAAAATGCGAGAGCCGTCATTGTCGCTGCCAGTTCTTGTGTTCTAGTTGATCTCATGAATATTCTATGGGAATTCCTGCCCGGCCCCCGCCTTGGATTCCCGTTCCGGAATCACAGAGGCCCTCCCGCGGCGTGATCGATGGCTCGCGACCAGGCTTGGCGGCACTATCGGCCCCGCGAAGCGTTTGGCAAATCCACACATACTCTGACGCCGCCTTTATGCACTCAGCCATCCACAGCGCTTGGCGCTGCTCCCTGCCCCCGCCCCCAAGCCCACGTCCAACTGTGGGGGGGGGGGTCATTTCTGGAGATCGCTCACTGGCACGGCTAATTATCTCTATCCAAGCATTCTGGGGAGGAGCGAGTGTGCTGACCACAGTGATCCACCTGCAAAGGCACAGACAGATAAGCACAGAGAATCACGCAGAAATACACACACAAACACCGCATAGAATCACAGAGAAACCCACAGACACAAGCACAGAGAATCACACAGAAATACACACACAAACACCGCTTAGAATCACAGAGAAACCCACAGACACAAGCACAGAGAATCACACAGAAATACACACACAAACACGCGCATAGAATCACAGAGAAACCCACAGACACAAGCACAGAGAATCACAAAGAATTACTAACCGAAACACACACAGAATCACACAGACAAGCCTTTTTAATTGCATTAGTGTCTCTGCTGGAATGCACGCGTGGATCCAGTTACGGGCAGCTCGACTCGAATGTGCACCGCATTGCTGCAGACGGTCGTAAACCCACAGGCACGGTCAGGTGGGTGGGGGCGCCCACAGAGCAGCCGGATACTGATTACACCGTAAATCCTCATTTTAAGCACAGTCAGGTTTAAGATGCCAGTTTGAACATCCCCAGAACTCTCCCATAATCTTCCGGCACCGTCTGATTCACAGGAAACGTGCGATAACATTTGGTGGCACCAGCAGGATGAGATCAGTGTCCCACATAAACATGTTTTTGGGAAGGAGGAGCTGCAGCTTTCAGAAAGATTTGCCATTAAAATTGTGTTTCTTCTGACTAAAATGCTGATTTAAACCAACATCAGTCAAGTCTGTATGTAGAATATAACATATTCCAATACCTCTGACTCCCCCCTGACTAGTAAGGGACTCTCTGCAGAGTCCGTGTTTGTTTATCCATCTATCCATCCATCCATCCAACCATCCACCCTACCCGCTTGTCCTATTCAGGGTCACAGAGGGTACAGAGCCTACCCCAGATGCTACAGTTTGGAAATGTCTGCGCACCATACCATGTTTTTGGACTGTGAGGGGAAACAAGAGCACTTGGAGGAAACCCCAGGATGACATGGGGAGAAGATGCAAAGTCCACACACACAGACACCTGAACCGTCACTGTCTGTTTGACCACCAATTACTGAATATTCATTCAGAAGATGCTTTCATGCAATGGGATCATTGAGAAAAGAGGGTCAGCAGTCCCTGGAGCAATTGGAGGCTAACGGTCTTGTTCAATGGCCCAACGGTGACATCAATCTGCGGACCCTGGGATCTGAACTGACGAAGTCCCAGAGCATCTGAACGCACAGAGCCACACGACGCCCCCGGTGCTTCTCCCGTTAAAATGCTCGAGTTGTGATTCCCCAAGGCATCCATATCAGCGGCCAATGCCGCCCTCTCTCACCTGTCTGTTCTGTTGTTCAGAGGCAGTTTTCTTTTAAGACTAAATGACAAATTATCGCCTCTTGCACGTGGGTCTCTGCTCCCGTCTATAAGACTCCGGCAGACTCCCAGGACTCCCAGGGATCTGTCTGTGTTTATTTTAAGTATGAGCCATTTGTTTACAAGTCAGGCAACACTGCAGACCTGACATCAGCACCAGTGAGTCACTCTCAGGTGCTCTGTCTGTGCCTCTTCTGTGCACCAATTACTTCTACCCTTTAAATCGGAGCCCTTTTTAAATGCATTTCTATAAACGCCGCAAACATGGGGGGGCTGTAGGGGGCCCCTGCTGAAAATCAAACCACAGCTTTTTTGGTTCAGTCCTCGTGGAAAACAGCGATCTCCCACATGAAGGTTAACATGCACCCGCATTTCATTCAAACCTGCACCCACATGGTCAGTATCTATGTCTTTATCATTGTATTATTGTATAGATGGATCAAATATATGTTATTTTTTCAGGCTAGATATGTTCTGGGAGTTGGTCTCTGTCTGGGGAGCAAAAGCCAGGAGACCATGGCTTTGAGCTATGATTTCTTCTTATCCCATTGTAATTTGCCATAAATCCTCAGTCTATGTAGGTCCTTCCCTGCCGAAACCTCTGTCTTTTGTGCTTGCTGCGTCTCTTCCATCTTTCCTCCACCCCATCATGCAGACATCGGAAAGGACCCTAATTGGCAAATTAAAATCGCCTTCCCAGCCCCCCACCCAGAATCAAATGCTTCTCTCCACCTGTGGACCAGAAACAGGTCTGAGTGCAGCAGAGTTGACAGCCACAAACTTCAGAATGACTCACAAAGCAACTATGCTGAAACTTCACCTACTTTCTAAAATGATGTATATTTTTTGATTAACCATCACACACCTGCCTCCATCCATCCATCCATCCATCCACCGATCTTCCATCACAGCTCATCAAGCACTCAGTCACGGAGCACCTGGCTCCTATCTCAGGATACACAAGTATGAATTAGGGCAGACAGTCACACGCAGACAAACAATACGAACAATGACGCACGGCCAATTCACCTAACGTGGAAACCCAGGAAACACACATACACACACACATACACACACACGATTGTATTCATATCTTTGTGTTCCATTCATTTCTATAGGCATAACCTTAATCCTAACTATGGCAACCCTACCACTACCCAACCCAAACCTTAACTATATTAAATAATCAAACAAAATAAAAACTTTTTTGATTGCAGTCACAGATTTTTTATAAAAATGAGTACTCCCTTGTTGGGACCAACAAAATGTCCCCACAAGGTAAACAGTGTTAGGTTCCTGGTCCCCACAATGTAGTATATACAAATACGTACATAGACACACGGCCAGGATTCACAGCCAAAGCCCTTTACTTTCTGTCCTAAAGCAAATATTTCTTACTTTAAATACTATTTTTAAATACTGTGTAATTGTGTCAGGTTGCAGTACTTAAACCATCCCATATCGCTCACCTCATTATCTGCCTGCAGTCAGAATTATAACGAGTACCATGATCATTTGTATATAATGGGAAATCAAGGACACTCGCACATGTTCAATGAATTGATCTAATTAAACAGCACGAATGGTGTCGCTGAGTGCAGCGAATAACCAGCATCAGATCCGCCATAGTAAGACCTGTCAGACTTGTCAATTAATCTGCCCAGTTTTATTAAAATATCCCTGCATGGAAAGGGACAAGCTGTGGTGTCAGGAGTCGATTTCCACCTTCCCCGGGAGACTCTGCGCATGTTCTGCGCGTGTTTTGGATACAGGAGCTATGCCTATGTATATGTGAGGTCGGAGTGCCATATGCAGATCTAGCAGCCATTATCTCGTGAGAATGAAATATCTGTGCTGAAACACCCTCCTCCCATTTATGCTAAAATTATATGGTCTCCTTTTTCTAGTCCGGGGCAATTCTAGGGGTTTTTGTAGGTGGGGAGAGGGCTAAGAGGGGCCATAATTCATAGAGAGGGACCAAACTTATCATCAGCTAGTGATATGTTTTGAATCGGTGAGTGAGAGGGGAGGAGGAACTCCAAGTCCAATCAGCTTTCAGCGGCCCTTCGAGCGCTCCCTTCTATACGCAGCTATTTCTAGCTGCGGCTCTGATCCCAGCTCCCATTGTATTTTATTGTTTTCCACTGTGCTGCCCCTGTCCCCGCCCACCTGAACAGGGCAAACCCCATCCCTCAGTAACCCTGTTTTTCTGAAATCCATGCCAGTGTGAGACGGTTCGATCCACTGTCCCACTCAGAGCTTTCTTTAAATCAAGCTTGATCTGACCCTGACAGGCTTGCTCCTGTATAATAAGTCCTGAAATAGTGGCACAGAGATCCATTCCATTTCCATACAGCGTTCTGGCGGGTGGGCTGGCCCGGACCAATAAAACAGTGAAGTCCATCGAGGTTATAATTTCACTGCCTGTAAGTGACATTTATCTCCAAGTGGCAATGCAACCTGGAAGCTGGCGTGTCGCTCCTGTTTGCCCTTCACAATAAAGATTTCATCAGAGTGGCAAATGGTTTGACCTTTCACCCCAGGAAGTATTTCATGGAGTGCCGTATGCACGTGACTGCAGCCTAATTCTGGGGCCGCCCCCACCCCCTCAAATGTCCCGACAATAAACCTTCAAATGATGCGAGATATTGTAACACACCCCTGCATTTCACACTTACATTTATGAAACGCCTATTTATGAAACGTAATTTTTTTTTTTGTGCAGAACTGCATACCCCCCCCCCCCCCCACAAGGCAAAGCATCACCCAGGGTCTTTGGGATGATACATGCAGTGGAATCAAGGGCACTTACAGCCGGAATATTCTGCTCCTTTAATGACGCCCTTGTGATCAATAGCTTTGACTCTCAGGCTGCTTTGCGTGGAAACTCGATTTTAAGGTAAATAGCAGCATGAATATGACAGACGCCGCCGAGTGAGTTGCTTCATATCCCTCTGTAGAGAGTAACCCCCCTCCCCCTACCCCAATTCTCTGAGGAAGTGGGCTTCCCCACAATACCGTTATTTTGGGATGATCCGCACCTCAGTTGTTTAAAGTGACAGCGATCGTGTGGTATCCCTGTCTGTTTGTGACGTCATGGCCCGGTTATGCTAGGGGAAAAGAACACAACTAAATACAAGTGTTCTTTAACGGAAGCGGTTAAAGGATAAACTTTATTCCAATCCGTTAGAATGGCGGCGACTGCAGTTCATTTGCCTATCAGAGATGTTCCTTCTATTAACAGGTTAGCATTATTATAACATGAAGCAGGAGGAGGAATGACTCAGCGCATCACCGTGACGACGCAGGAGCCAGTCAGGGCGTGGTGAGACTTCGATTCCAGCGCCAGGTGCTGACGGATCTGGGTAATTGCACGCCGGCTGGAGGCAGAAGTCTCATTATTCGCTCCCTGGTGGACATTTCTCAGGACGCGAGGCAAGCCTGTACAGGGACGCCGGTCATTACTCAGCGCAACAAGCTGGTCGGCTCACATACATTTAGCAAATTACCACGGTAATTCCGAATTATAACTCCTACCCCATCCGAATCCGCTCGGGGTACTCCTCATACCCTCCTTATGTAAAACGCCGTTAATATCCCAACGGGTTCTCAGCCAGACCCGTGTAGACGGCATTTTGCATGCCAGTTTTGCTTCCTTTTCATGTCACAAATTGGTATAATGACATGCAAATTGCAGAGAGTGTCTGTTTTGACTGCAGTCCCACTTAGAAGCCTCACTTCTGCTGAAGCCTTGTTTGGGGAATGGTGCAGCCGTGCAGCCGGATCTCATGGGACCCCATCAGCCCACAGCGGATACGCAGCCCGGGAGTTTGGCGTGCAGGGCGGGAGCTCAGGAGCTCTGGGACAGAGTCGAGCCACGTTCATGCAGAACGCTACATCTATGGAGAGGGGAGAGGGACTCAGAGAGATCAAAAACACGGGCAGAAATGAAATAAAATTGGAGAGACTTTGCGTGGAGCGCACACTTACGATCAGACACGCAAATAAACTTTTAGTTAAAATGAGTGAGGAAAACAGATGCTCATGGCACTGGGACAGCGGAGGGAAGGGTAATGGTTTATGGGGGGGGGGGGGTTTCCTTTGCAGGAACAACAGGTTCAGAGCAGAGAAGAGATCAACACTAAAAAATGAAGGCGCCCTTTTGGGAAATGAAAGCAGAGGATAGGTCGATGGCACTTCATAAGGACATACCCCAAAGCGGTTTGTACCCTAAATCTAGTTGCTTCACCTTTATTTATTTATAGGTGTATGTGCTTATTTATATATTGCACATTTTTATTTCTGTCCCTTTTTTTGTTCTTCCATTTGTTTTTTTTGTACTTTTGTCTTGATAGTATGTTTAATTGTATACTTCATGCCACCACCGGCACTTGCACTTTTCTGTACATAGCAAATACAGGGATTCTGCTTCTAAACCTCACTCGCTACAGCTGGCTGGTCAGCTACAGGACAGCTTCACTGGTCTGGGTTACTGGGGCCAAAATGGAATGAAACGGAGCAATTTATACGTGATTCGGCAAAGAAGGGAAGGACAAACCGGATCAGTGCCAGAGAGCCGGGTCTCAGCCTGGGGACGCAGCCTTGTGAGCTCAGTCATACAAGGACAAACTCACCAAGGTGCTGCATTCCAAGCTGGAGCTTCAGCAGTGAAGACCGAGAAGCACTCCTGGGTGAGTATGACGGCGTAGCCCCTGCTCCACATCAGTGGTTCTCAATCCCACCAGAACGTTTTCATTCCAAGCCACACTGCTTTCAACCTGCCACATTCATTATTAGCCTATTAAACACCATATAAGCCTGATTAAGGTAGGATTAGAAAGAAAACACTCTGGCACAGGAGATGCCAGGAACAGGATTGAGAACCACTGCTCTATATCAATGCCTGACAGGCACTTTATGACTAGGGGGCGCCGTGT
The DNA here is from genome assembly GCA_026777045.1 of Hyperopisus bebe. NCBI lineage: Eukaryota > Metazoa > Chordata > Actinopteri > Osteoglossiformes > Mormyridae > Hyperopisus > Hyperopisus bebe. The sequence continues at coordinate 21,013,628 of JAODJW010000019.1, forward strand.
GGCTCATTGGGTTAGAATGCTGAGCCTGTGATCAGATGGTCGCTGGATCTAGTCCTGAGGTCAGCAGAGTAGGTTCACTGTTGGGCCCCTGAGCACGGCCCTTAACTTCACCCCTCCAGGGACTGGCTGACTCTCCCTCGCCTCTACGCCCCTAATCTGCACAGGTTTGGTTTCAACATTGGTAGGCACCAAATCAGCCCCAAACCCCCCCAAAAACACACCCGGTCTTCCTATAATATTGCTAAGGGCACACGCTAACCGTCTATACCTTGTCCCCTCAGGCTCAGTAGCTTCCTGGTCTCAGCCCAGCCGGCCGCTGGTGGAGATGAACCACATCGTACCTGCATCTGCTTGTCTGGAGAGCATTTCCACAGCAGTCTCTCCATCTCCAGCACCACTGCCAGGCCCGACGACGCACATCAGTCACAACCCAGCGATCACCGGCCCCTCCCCGCAGAGCAACGAGAAAACACAGATACATCTCCAAGACATATAGACGCCATGCCGAGTTTCCAAAATCTCATTGTGTTTCTTCCTTTCCTATCTCCAGTCTCCCTGAATCATTCACTCTGTCTCCCCTGAAGCCCTGATATCTAGTTTTGCCTTTTTCCCCCCAATCTGCAACTAAGGTTGCCTGCAATTTTTAAATCAGTCTGAAGCTGAAATTAATCATGAATATCAATTCATAGAGAAGTCAAATAAGTAAACCCATGATTGAATGGATCTAACACAAAACAGCCCCTTTACCCCCCGGCCGAGCCACCTTGAGCACTCTGGTGAAAAGCCAGTCACGTAAATTAAAAAAAAAAAAAGAAATGCAGCTTACAATCTCCTGCACTGTCAAGTGCAGCCACCATAAGCTACGGCTGACAGCTCATTTTACCATGCAAATATTCGTAGAGACAAACATCTCTATCCCAGCAGCCTATTTGGCTTGATTGGAGCCATTTTGAGTGATGTGATGAAGTCAAGCAGACAGAAGGAGACCCTGCAGTTCAGACCATTTCTACGCAGATTGACTCAGTTCAGCAGATGAAGCTTCGCACTGAGAGGGCTGGTCTCTTAGCTCGTACCCCCATGCAGGCTGTCGCTATTGATCCCGTTAGCCTGGACTCCCACAATTCTCTAAAGTATGCTGGATTTAATGATTCAGTTTCCCCCACCCCAAGGTAATCATTTTATTGAATCCATTCAATTTGACTTCATTGAACAGTCTATGTGTTTGAGTATGAACACTTTGGCATCTGAGTGACAGGTGCTAGACAGGGGGCTTGAAGGGACACCCCCTCAAGTCATAATGCACTAACAGGAGACAAACCTCATATTTCCCAGGGCTATGTGAACTTCCCATTTTAAGATTGCACCTTAATTGCATGAATTATTCGCCCTGATTTTTGAAAATTAATATTAAATGTTGATTAGGATGACAGATAAAAACCATAACATAAGCCCAATATTGGATCACCTTTGGAATCTCATTTTATTGTCGGATGACTCTGAAATGTGATTATCTTCCTTTTTTGTATTGTGATTAATGTTTTAACTTCCCTCCTTTTTAATTTTTTTCTTTTTTTTAATAGGCATTTTATTAATATTTGTTTTGTTGCTGGTATAATGTCTTGCTACATGTTTACTTGTCATGAACCAACCTTGTTAAAAGTTAATGAAAATTTGAATTATATAAAAAAAAAGAACATTAATATTAAAATGAGATTTAAAATGAGGTATTGCACTGACATAAAAAAATAATTGAGATCTCGATAGTTTTGATAAATATGATTACTGGAGCCTGGGAGGAAAATCTAGCGATCTCCACAGAGATCTATTCTCAGACGTAGTTATTATAAAGGAAGATTGCCCGCAAGAAAATTATAAGATTTAAAACAACAGACATTTCATATCTATCAGAGACACTAAACACTGCACCTTAATATCCTTTGTAAATGTATCATTTCCCTGTCTACACAGCAGTTTAATTTAACAGAGGACCATTCTGAGCAGAGCACTTTTCACGGCTCTCACACGGAAAAATCCTTCCCCACAACACAGCCCATGGTTCCAACCAGTAGCTGAGAGCAGACATGGTAACAGGAGGGCTTCCATTGGGCCCTGGGTTAGCGATAGAGTGACCCTCCCCTATATTTCCTTCAGACAGTCTGGCTCTCCAGCCTCTACCCAGAATGCTGCTGGGCGTCCTCCTTTCAGTCTCCTCGTCCTCTTTTTTTCTACCACCCACCCACCTCCACGTTAACATCTAGTGCTACTCTCCCCCACCCCTGGACACACAAAAATATAGTATGTATGGTACACCCCCCCCAAACAATTTTTCATGAGTGTCCTCCTTTTTGGACACAGCTGTCCTGTTTCTGAGAGTCATGCCAGTGGTCATCCAAGACGGCATTGAGATATGCAGCACTGACGAGAGGGAAAGGCCGTATCTCACCTCCCCCTGAGGTATCCATCCGCAGGCCTATTTGCCCGGACTTACATTTGAACGGTAGCAGAGCTGGCTGTGCCTCAGCCTTATCGAAACTAGCTCAGGGGCTTTGGACAGGCATGGATACCCAGACAGATTCAGAGCACCCACCACTTGACAGGGGCCCTTGAATATGTAAAATTATATGTAATATTTGGCAGGGGTGGGGGGGGGGGAGGTGACATTTTATAAGGGGGCTCAGAATTTCCAGGTACGCCCCTGAGCATGCTATCAGAGTTTTTGACTCCAAGTACCTAGATTAGCATGTTAGCAAGTTCTTCTGACTCAATATCCCTGAATGAGCATGTTAGCATGTTCTTTTTAGTTAAGGTGTATGAAGGATGTAACTCGACTAAAAAGCATGGAACTGACAAGGAACTGGCACCAAACTGCCATGGACTGTGTCTGAGGGCTAAAGCTGCACCTTTCGCTGTCTTATAGCTCCCCAGACCTGTGCACGTCTCCCTTAATTAGCATGCTGTCCCTGGCTCTGCCGTTAGACATGGAAATGTCAGCTTTCAATGACATCAGCCCTCAGCCCAGGAGATCAAACTAGGGGGAAACAGAAACAAACTTTACAGAGCCTGGATAAACTATGATTAAACTATATTTCACTTTCCCAACCTTACACAGCAATTTACAGGAAGTACATAGTTTCAAATGCTGATTTAAGCTGACACTGCATTATAATATTAAAGACAATGACGGCTTCCACAGATTTGCTGAGAAGTGCTATTTACCCTGCATCAGCAAAAGATGCGTCGAACTCATGTGTAATATAAAGCACAGTATCCACTAACAGCCAAGCACACAATGGTTTTTGTTTACTTAAGTTCCGAAGTCAACCAGAAAGTCACTCATTCACTTTAAAGTCGAGTTTTGGACAGCGGTTGTTCGGCGGTCATATTTGGCTCAGGTACGTTTGTGTCCCAGCCATAACATGTGCATAAATCACTTTCCGAAATGCCCACATTGTGTTTAAAAAGGGCTTCACCCTAAGCCTGCTATAAATATTCATCTCCAGATTACAAAATGATAGAAAATGTCAGAGTGGCAGCGGTTCATAGGGCGAGGATAATAGGAATGTAAGAACGGCGCTTTCCACGCGCACGCACATTAACAGCGATAACCAGCAGCAGCCACCACACGGTATTTTCCATGAAAAACACATTTGTTTTGATTTCACGGATGACCCAGACATTATGCTAATTAGCCTGAGGCATTTTCACAGTATGGCCTGCCCTCACCAGCTCATAATGAGAAAAAAAGCAATGTGAATATTGACATTAACAAATGACAGAGAGCTCTTATATTCCCGCTGGAAAATAACAGAGGACATGTATAGCTCACGTGATGTACTTGATTGGTTGGTTTGTGTTTTATAAACGGACCATTTTGGTGCAGCCGTCTTCATGGATAGCCTCATGGTGGCCATATGACCTAGTCACGTGACACGCACCTGCCACTCAAAACAATGAATTAGGCTGAAGTGTTAAGGCTTTATTTGGCGAATTATGCAGAAGTGTGGAAATGTATATGCAGTTAATATATAATTTTGCAGGGTCCTTGGGCACATCTGAGCACATTCATTCATTCACATGGGGCTTCACTACCTGGATACATGACTTCCTGCTTCTTTTTGTCAAACCCATTCTCATTTTCATCCCCTTATTCCTTTCTTCCATTCCTGAGTCACATGGTTTGGCTCGCTGTCCTGCTTGAAGCAATTGCCAGTTATGAGTCCTTATATTTCTTTAGTGAATGTGGCTTTTTTCCCCTGGGAGGGACAAGTTGACATTTCAGCAAACGTTACTGAAGGCGTCGTAATGAATGTTATCCTTCGTTACCGCATACAAAAAGGTCCCCATTTACAAACCGATTCAAGGTGAATTTAAATAGCTACATTCACTAAGGCATTGGACTGATGCCAATTAGTTTAATATCACAGATCCCTGACAGTATTATTGATGGAGGGTTTGAGGGAGTATATCACAGCTTCTCTCCCACTGAACACACACTGACAGCAGCCCTGAGCTTACGGTACAGGTGACAGACACAGATCACATCAGAATAAGATTTCAGCTCTGATCAAAACATCCTTTGTCTCAGTCGGGTGGTGACATCACCTTCTGCCCCCTTTCTTTTTGTATGAGGAATAGCGCAGCAAGATTAATGCATCAATTGTTCAATTCACCCAGAAAGAGCTCAAACATCGCACCGTATGAATTCCGCTCAATAGTTAAAATTGGATTACTTTATTTTCTGCTGATTCCAATGGCCGCAAATGCATTTCACAGAATGGTTACCCGGTTTCAATTAAAGAAGCATTGAGAACGCTGGACCAGGCGAGCACTTGGCGGGGGG
>JAODJW010000019.1:21030592-21046934 GCA_026777045.1 Hyperopisus bebe
ACCCAACAAGACAGCTTTAGCAAATTTTTCAATCCTATTGCAAAAATGTTTCTTTGAAGAACATTTGTGCTTTTCCAATATGCTGTTTAAATTATATAACCTGGACAAGGGGGACCGTCCTTGCTGTGGGTGAGTCATAGTATCATGACAGGCTGGTGTTTGGATAAGTTTTACAATCTGCCATTTTGTCTGGCACAGATATAATGTCTTTTGTCTGCTTTAAATAGGCCAGGTCTGGTGTGCAATGCTAGCGGTCAACGGTCGTACATCACCCAGACAGGAACCGGCCACCTCATCGTAACACCCTCTTTCAGCCTGTGAGTTGCCATTTCACAATAAGAACTACAATTGGGATTATTGACTGATGAAGATGTTATAATTTATTGTCTATGTAGCAAAGGACAAGTAAAGCTGAAATCCATCCATCCATCCATCCATCCATCCATTATCTGCCACTTATCCAGGGTTGGGTCATGGGGGCAACAATCTAAGCAGGGATGCCCAGACCTCCCTCTCTCCAGTCACCTCCTCCAGCTGCAACGGGGGGAATACCAAGGTGTTTCCAGGCCAGCTGTGAGATATAATCCCTTCAGCATGTCCTAGGTCTGCCCCTGGGACTCCTCCCGGTTGGACACACCTAAAACACCTCCCCAAGGAGCTGTCCAAGAGGCATCCTAGATAGATGCCCGAACGACCTCTACTGGCTCCTTTCTATGTGGAGGAGCAGTGGCTCTACTTTGAGCCCCTCCTGGATGTCTGATCTCCTCATCCTATCTCCAAGGCTGAGCCCAGAGCCCCTGTGAAGGAAACTCGTTTCTGCCGCTCGTATCCATGATCTCATTCGTTGGGTCGCTACCCAAAATGCGCGACCATACATGAGGGTAGGAATGTAGATCAACCAGTAAATTAGTTTGCCTTCCAACTTAGCTCACACTTTAACACGACAGAAAGATACAGCGTTTACATTACTGCCGACGCTACACCATCAGTCTCCTGCTCCCTTCTTCATTCACTGATGAACATGACACTGAGATGCTTAAACTCTACTGCTTGAGGCAGTAACTGATCTTTCACCATGAGAGGGCAATCCACCATTTTCCAGTTAAGACCCAAGGTCTTCAAGAAGGCCAGGTACTCTAAGCTGGTGTTTGGCACATACGCACAGACAACAGTCAGAGCCCGACTCAAAGTGAAACGGAGGAAACTCTCACGACTTTGGTTCCAAAGCACAAGCTGTGTGTTGAGGTGAGCCCAACTGTATCTAGTCAGTATCTCTCTACCTACTGGAGCATTTTTCAAGAAGAAAAACCTCCAGTTCATTGACGGTTGGACTTCACAATCCAGAATTCCCCATAAAAGGTTTATACACCAATCACCCAAAACATTAATGAAAACCACTGACAGGTGAAATGAACAATGATTATCTTGTTACAATGGTACCTGTCAAGGGTGCCATTATATATTAGGCAAGAGAACAGTCATTTCTTGAAGCTGATGGACAAGTGTAAAGATCTGAGTGACTTTGACAAGGGCCACATTGTGATGGCTAGACAATTGGATCAGAGCATCTCCAAAATGGCAGGTCTTGTGGGGTGTTCCCAGTATGCAGTGCTCAATAGCTTCCATAATGTGGCCCAAAGAAGTCCAACCGGTTAACGAGTGACAAGGGCATCGGCACCCAAGGGTCACTGATGTGCCTGGGGAGCAGAAGCTAGCCCATTTTGACTGATCCCACATGAGAGCTACTGTAGCACAAACTGATGAAAACAGTTAATGCTGGCTATGATGGAAAGGTGTCAGATCACAATGCACCGCAGCTTGCTGTACAGTATATGGGGCTGTATAGGTACAGACCGGTCAGATTGCCCATGCTGACCCCTATCCACCACCAAAAGCCCCTACGATGGGCGTGAGCCTGGACCATGGAGCACTGAAAGAAGGTGGTCTGGTCTGATGAGCATGGCCAGGTGTGTGTGTCATTCATCTGGAGAAGAAATGGCACCAAAATGCAATATGGGAAGTAGACAAGCAGGTGGAGGCAGTGTGATGTTCTGGGTAATGTTCTGCTGGGGAACCTTGGGTCCTGGCATTCATGTGGATGTTAACCTGACACTTACCACCTACCTAAACATTGCTGTAGACCAATTACACCCCTTCATGGCATCAGTATGCCCTATTACACGATAAGAAATGGTTCAAGAATTGTTTTATGGAACATGAAAAAGAGTTCAAGGTGTTGACTTTGGCCTCCAAATTCCCCAGTTCTCAATCCGATCGAGCATCTGTGGCACGTGTTGGACAAATAATTCCAGTCCATGGAGGCCTCACATGCCTTAGCTTCTATCATCTGACCTGATCGACTATTACACGATGGCTGCTTACACCACTTCTGATCCCCTGCCATGTTTAACAGCAAACACGGCCTGTTGAAAACATCCTTTGGCTCCAAATGTAAACCCATCCAGTGATTTTTGTTTGCTCAGGGATCAAGGTATTGGTCTTTATATGGTAGGGGGCGTCATTTTAGCACAGGTCATGGATACAAGCGGATACCAAATGGCAGCTGCAACAAACTTCAGCTTTGTGAAGCTCACAGTTTGTTTGTTAAAATTAGAGGTGTAGCGATCTCACTTTTTCAGTGCCAGTACAGTTCCAACACCTGAACAGAGGTTATCAGCTGACATGAGTTCTGATCTGATATCAGAGCTCTTTTTTTAAACCAGTAAACACAAATGAAAAAAAAAATGTATGCCAGACAGGCTTCGTTAATTAAGCTACTAGAAACACACATAACGTACTGTTCCACCTCATTTGTTCATCTTGTTTTAAGCGTTTTTGAGGCATTAGCAGTTCAATCCGAATATCTTCCAAGCGAGGATACACAAATGGCGAATGCTTAAAATGCCCTACAATCTTTCTCCCACTGGCAATAGCGTCACTTACACTTCATTGCGATAGCAGCCCCTCGTGTATCACAAGTTGCAGTGAGTGCGCGAAACAGTCCAAGCTAGCAACTCCCAAATCATATATTGCTCTTTTTTTACATTACTCACATTGTCTCGCACAATTGCGTGCACTTTGTTTAGTGGGATTTTATCTGACGTTCTTGCGCTCCTCCTGCTGAGAAGGGTATGAGCATGACGTCACAGCGGGCGGAAGATTGGTGCACCTCTAGTAAAATTGGCTCACACGCGTGAGCATTCAGTTCTATGCTAATTTTTAGGCTGTACTTTCACGGTTTTTTCCAGCGATCCAGTTAAGTGTTACACTCAGGTTCTACTGCACCTGGCTGCACTTAGGTTCTCATCCCTGAGGGGGTTTTCATGTGGTAGGTGCAGCAACGTGCTATAATCAATGCATGCTCCTTACCCCTGTTAAGTGTCCACCTATCCCTGTCAGTGAGTTTTGACTCCTGTCCTTTTTTGTTGCTTTTGATACATTAGATGGTTGTTTAGTTTTTATGACTGATCTTTGGACGTCTGTTGGCTTCCTCATGTTACTTTGAAAATTTAAAAATCAAAGTACTGACTGAAAGACATCTTTAATAGCTGATACATACCTCTAATGGAAATTCAATCTAACAGAACTCACCTTTGTAGATGTATTTGAAATAAAATTACAACAAAAGTCCTTTTTTCTGTACTGGTGCTTTTATTGTGTTCATCAGGGGCAATATCCGTATGCTTCGGGTAAAGAAAGACAGCCTAACGAAGTCCTGAGGATGCTTGCAGGATTCCAGTGGTACGACTGGACTTCCCACGCAAGACGATCTATTTTAAAACAAACTGATCTCTTGTCAATGCAATACATCAGGATTAATTATGTGTTTCTGTGCATGCGCATAAATGAAGATGGCAGCAACAGACAAGGCTGCCAGGACAGCTGACACGCTGCCTCCCGGCCGCAGCCCTGCAACAGAACATCCACACACACAGGAAATGTAGAACCACCACTAGGTAGGGCTTCCATGCTTGTTATTGCTCTGTTTTTAGGCCATATGGCTGGTTACACCAGTAACTGCACTCCAGGTGCAAGACAAGGCAAGCAACAACCCAAGAATAACCTAAGGTTTTATGGGTGTAAAGAAAAGACTGATGTATACATTTCAGGCTCACTGTTGTTCAAAATGGAAACAAAATTCAAAGAGAGGAAAATTTCACGTTAGAATTTCCCTCTGTGTTACTGCTCAACATATATATTAGCGCTTAGCATTTCAGAGCAAAGCACAACTGTTTCCTTCATTAAGACAAGAGCAAATGATCACCTGGCCACAATATAATACACTTCTGTCCCATTACAGCAGAAGCAATCATATCACAACTTTCTGGAAAGCTGGTGATAGTTTGTACTCAAACAGAAAGGAACACATGCAGACAGTACCATCATATGTAAACAAACAATAAAAAAAAATGTGCATGTTCAGTACTAATTGGAGCATAGCCTTAAACAAACTACGTTCTGATATCAGGAGCCTCATGTTTTATTACTCCTAAGAGATAAAAAGAAACTTTGTGGTTCTACAAAGAACCTGAGATCCTACTATTTTTAGATTAAACTGAAATTTTGCTCTTGCTATCATTCTAAACAGAGAAAATAGGTGGTCATTTTGTACACAGAAAGGTGATAAACAAGCGCGACATTTCCCAGATATAATTCAATTTGGTGACATGATTCATAAAAATTATTCAGCGAAGAGGAGGACAGAATAATGAACCTTGGTACTTGAAAACAAAACTCTTTCTGCAAAGGGCATTATCGTAACCATGATTCAGACTTCTGAATGGTCGCCATCGGATACCAGCCTCTTGAAATCCACACGCTGGATTGGGGGGGTGCAGATGTTGTAGAATGATGCAGTGATTCTGGCTGTGTTTTTATATAAAAGCTCTCATGGGAATATAAAATGAGTTAGAGTCACTTAACAAATAATGTTCCCTCCAATATTTAATTTCTCAAAACACCAACAGCTCTATACTGCAAAACCAGATAAAATAGCAGCAAAAACAACACAACCAGCCTCAGAAACAACAGCAACAGAAACATTATATCAACAGCAGCAGAACCAATTTATAAATATAGGAAAATACTCAAAAAATACTCAGAATAAAATAAACCAAGCGGCATCAGAGCCAGTGATCTGAAGGTTGCAGGTTCAGATCCCATGATTTCACCACTGGGCCCTCAAGCAAGACCCTTACCTCCCACTTGGACAGTTAGATCCTGCCTTCTCAAAAATGTACATCGCTTTGGATGAAGGTATGTGCTACATAAAATGTTCTTGTACAAATATATTCAAAATAAAGTGAACCCAAAAGTAACACAGCTAATCTATAAATGCAGAAATATACCCTTAGTAAAGTAAACAAAACAGTAACACATCTAATGGGCCAAATAGCCTCCTCTCGTTCATAAATATCTCATGTTCTTGTCTGTAAATGTCGTAATATACCATGAGTAACACAAACCAAGCAGTAACACAGCTAATTTGCAAATGTAGTAATAAACCCTGAGTAACGTAAACCAAGCAGTAACACAGTTAATCTGTAAATGTAATGAAATACCCTAAGTAAACCATGCAGCAACAGAGCAAATCTATACATATGAATATACTCAGAATAAAGTAAGCTAGGCAGCAAGAGAGCTAATTCGTAAGAGTAGGAATGTACTCTGAGTAAAGCACAACAAGTAGAATAGAAGAGTAAACAGTGCCCATGACGTGTGGGAGGGGCTCCGTAATAAAAGCCTGCTAGGCTAATTAGAGTGCTAATAGAAGGCGTTGATCTCGGCCCTGGTTCTACGGTTGGTGCTGCTTCCTGCACTTCCTGCAGTGCTGACCGTCACTGCAAATGACAGGGGAGCTCCAGCTGTGTCTGTGGCGCAGCGCTGACCATCACTGCAAACGACAGGGGAGCTCCAGCTGTGCCTGTGGCGCAGTGCTGACCATCACTGCAAACAACAGGGGAGCTCCAGCTGTGTCTGTGGCACTCAACAGTGCTGATCATCACTGCAAACAACAGGGGAACTCCAGCTGTGTCTGTGGTGCTCAACAGTACTGATCATCACTGCAAACAACAGGGGAGCTCCGGCTGTGTCTGCGGACATTTCCTGCAGTGTTGACTGTCACTGCAAACAACAGGGGAGCTCCAGCTGTGTCTGTGGCGCAGTGCTGACCATCACTGCAAACAACAGGGGAGCCCCGGCTGTGTCTGCGGACATTTCCTGCAGTGCTGACTATCACTGCAAATGACACAGGAGCTCCGGCTTTGTCTGTGCCGCTCAGCACCAGAAATGCTCGACCGCCGCTTGCAGGAAACCACCCATAGGTTGTCAGCAACTTTTGAGCGAATTTTTCAACACATAGATTCAAAACTGGCCACCAAAGTAACTGCTTCCCCTGATATGGTTAATGGGTTAACACATTTAGCCTTAAAATTCATATAAACGCATATCATCCACTCTTTGTTGTTGTTATTATTTTTACTCTCTCTGGGGATACTGACAGTAGAACCTCCACTGGAACCTTGTGACCTCCTGGGGACTCCCAGGCTCAATGGCCTTGTCAGAGATATAGTGACAGGACCCCTACTGGAAGTTTACTGGTACTACACCCCATTGGCTACTGTATTCCCCCACCACCACACAGCAAAAAAGACACTGAGTGTGATGAGGGAAGGGGGACTGCAGCAGGCAGCAGAGAGTCCATGTAAGGCTTATTACACCATTTGTACTGCTCACGTCAAAAGCGGGCTGCGGTGAGTGATGCTTCGATTAAGTCTGTGCCACAAAGTGCAAATTAAGCCTTGAAAGGTAGTCAGGATGTGGTCAGTCAACACCCCCCCCCCCACACACACACACACACACACAGCTGCAACTCAGGATGCCTCCCTGCCAGAAGATGGGAATGTTTTCAGATGCTCCTCCAGAAAAAGGTACATTTTTGCTAAAGAGTAACTCTGAGATCTGGCTGTTTAACACTGGCTGTGAAAGATGCTCAAGAAAACTCAACCTTATATAACGACACTACAAGAAAATATATGATGAAAAATACAACAAGAAACAGAAGTGTGTAGTATAGCCGTTCTAGGATGGGGGTATATTTCATTTGGAAAGTTCGATATCAGCACGTCTCTGGTTTACGTGGCTATGAAACAGCAGTAAATGTTTCACAGGCTGATGAAGATCAGAAAAATCTAACATCCCACACCCCCCCTCCCCCCCACCAACGGCAGGACCAGCCATGCACATCCACCCGCACCCTAACCGCTGGAGATCTGCCTGAAAGAGACACTCGTCTCCTGCAGAATAAATCACAGCAAAGGCTTCATAAAGACTGCTCTGTGGGGGCTGTTTCAGCCCCAGGAACACAGCTTTCAAAACAAAGTCTTAGTGGACAGTTTATGGCATTTTTACTTTTATATCAGATTATTATGGGATTCAGTCTAGTCACATGCTACAGCCAAAATGTTTCTATAATAGGACGGGAGCTCTCTGGACATAAGATATAATGGTCAAAACTATGCTACTCTGGAAATCAGATCTGCTCCGATCTTTTTTTATCCAAGCTCTGCGGCTTTGATGTTGCACCCAAGAGGGAGGCACTGTATGTATCATGAATTGCCTCAGTAATAAAGCAATATCACAAAATGGGCAACAACTGCCTGAACTGCTCCAGACTTACATTAGTAAAGCTACATTAGTGAGTGCTACAAACTCACATGATAGTAGCAGTAGCTGGTTAGTATGCGACTGACTTTGGGTTTGCATAGATTGTTTTGTTCGGGACATGTGCAATGCAGATAGCTGGGATTGCAGTGCTGACAGCTGAGACTATGACAGTAGCAGCTAGAACCATGATGCTGACAGCTGGGACTGCAGTGCAGATGCATGGGATTGCAGTGAAGACGCTGGGATTGCAATGATTACAGCAGGGATTGCAGTGATGGGAGCTGCAATTGCAGCGATGACAACTGTGATTGCGATGATGACAGCTGGGACAACAATGCACACAGCTGAGATTTCAGCGCTTTCAGCTGGCGTTGCAGTGATTATAGCTGAGATTGCAGTGACGGCAGCTGGGCCTGTAGCAGGAGCAGCTAGGACCATAATGCATACAGCTGGGATTGAAGTGATGGCAGCTGGGATTTGCATTTACTGCAGCCAGCTTGACTAGCACTGAGAAACACTGATCGCTACTAAAAAATTCAGGTATGATACAAGCAACAATGTCACTACAATCAAGACTCATGCAGTGCTGCACTGCATCTCACTACTGCCCAAGTGCCTTCCTGCAGCTGCAGTAATCGCACAGCTGGCCAGACACCCTGATCAAAAGCCCTATCAGCATTATCAGCCAGCTGGCTACAGAAACATTCTCTCTGTTAAGTGTTCTTTGGCTCACACTGAACTTCTCAGTTTTAACACAGAGCTGCACACTGTGCACATGTACTGTAAGGCTCACTGATCTGAGATCAGCCGCAAGCAGCCATTTCTGTATGGTATCTGACATAGCTCCCTTGGCATTGTTTGCACTGACAGCCCCCGAAATTGTTGGCATGACATTTGTTGGTCGGGCTGAATTTGGCCAAAGACGAAGCAGACCCCCAGAGTCTGAAGGCAGCGCAGAGCCGAGTGGAGAGAAAGAAAACTTTGTTCTGGAGAAACGTCAAACAAATCAAGCCCATATTTATACCTCTGTGGTTTCTGCGAGATGGCTTCAGTTTAGACTCTTGCTACAAAGTGACCTCCTCGCTCTGTTTGGACTCCTATAGGAGAGAGGTAAATGCTTGCCTGTCGTTTGTTAGTAATCCAGCGAGAGCCGGTGGGGGAGAGTATTCCTCCAACCTGTCGCTAATGAGAATGGATCTGGGTGAGCACTCATACTGGGGGGGGGCACATGGCCCAGACAGGAGGACAAACTCCACAAAGCTTGTGGGCCTCCAGCACTCAAACCATGTGTGTCCATGCAAAAAAATCACAGGGATGGGATGAAGTGGATGGAGCCACCAAACTCCCAAACTCTCCCAGGTTTTTGCACATAAATACTTCATATGCAGCTGATGTGCTGTGGAGTTTAACGCATATCTCAGCTGCACTATAATCCATGGTTTAGGGTCTATCTTTCAAAATGATGAAGAGCTCATTGCAGATCTAAATTGACAGGGAAATGGACCTGCACGCTGAAGGTCGGGTGTCGGGTCAGATATTCACGGCTGATGACTATGAGGAAGGTAGCATCTGGGTGCTCCGCTCCGTAAATGGGGGGAACGATTCCAAGGGCCCCTGAATGACAGGGGCACAACAAAAATTGGAAGCTAATTGGATTGGTCTGGGCCCAATAGGATACGATTACATGGTCCCCAGAATCTCCAGCAGCTTCCCTGGGTAGCAGAGCTAAGTGGTCTATGAAGCTAGCTTTGGTTCAACATGGTTACGATGCTATGCTCATGATCAAAAGGTCACCGGATTATGTCCTAGGGTCAAACAAGTGATTTTACCACTTTTTGCCCCTGAGCAAGGCTCTTAATTACCCAACTGTTCCAGAGATGGTCTGATCCTGTGGTCCTGCTTTCTCAAAAAAAAAGAACGGTCTACTAAAAATAAATGTAAAATCAGGAGAGCTTTGTGTAGGTTATGTTTGGCGTAATGCAGGTTATTGACCCTTCTCTCAGACGTACTTAGAAACACCACCGGAACTTCTGATGAAGCAAACGTGTCACATCATGGATGAGACACATATAGGTGATCCCGGACACCAGGTACATGTTGGCATCACATGAGATATGAGACGTGTTATCAGACCTGGCATGTACTGGTATTTTTGGATCAGCATGTCACAGGAAGTTGGTGTCCAACATGACAGAAATAGCCATTGCATAGTGAGGTTCTCTGGACCTGTCTTGACAATTTTAAGAAGCCAGGGACCACATTCTGGTCATTTTTAGACCCAGCACTGCCTTGCAAATCCTGCACACAACTCATAAAGGCAGCAATATTGTCTGCATAACTCTTATATGTTGGTTTTTAAGTGAATAACACTCAAGAACTTAGACAAAAGTTCCTTCATGCAACTTTCTAATTAAAATCGGCCATGGTTAGAGGCTCGCTAATCCCGCTTACAGACAACTTGCATCCTGGCACTTGGTTTCACCTCCTCTTCATTTTCCCAGCCACACTGTAATTACTCACATTAAAGCTTCTCTAGAAGGTTGAGGCCTCAGTTATCAGAAGATGAAATTGGCTTCCCAGCCATTCTGCACCCGCTTTGGAAACAGGCGCCCTTGAAGAGCTACTCTGTAGGCGGAATGACACCTCAATATGCCACCAGACCTGGGGGGGTGTTGTTGAACTTTGGGCTTAACGACCTCAGAGAATGGTCAGGCATTAACCGTGCAAATTATCAAGGAGGCGAAACCTAGGATGTTATGCTATGCTAGCTTTTATGAGTCCCCCAACATTACATAATTTCAGAAATGATAATCTTAACCTAACATTCAGTTTTACATCGATCACACCCTAGACAGGATGCCAGTTCATCACCGGACACACACTGCCACACGCACCCACACACTATGGGACATTTTCAAGACCACAAAATCATGATCTGTGAGATATTGTGTGCGGTGTGTGTGTGTGGTGTGATGATGCACTTGTCAAACAATCGTAAAGCATTTTTTTGGGTTCACGCCCCATGTGAATGTGGATGTGTCACCACCCCATCTCTGCATTTCAATGGCCCTCCCCCCATTTATTTTGTGCTAGCACTGGCTCTGTAAATAACGCTTAGATAACATTTAGATAATGCCCCCCGCACCGCACAAAGAGATGGCATTTGGAGGGGGGAGGGGGAGGGCTCTCCTGCCCAGCAAACAACATTACCACGGTAATTGGTTCCCCGTCATGGCACCCATTAGACTTTGGAGAGCGACAGCATGATGCCGCGGAGATGCTGGTCACCATGGCAGTGCCACAGACTGCTCCATTCATCCGCTCTCTGGCACGCTTCATCTTTTCACCATGTCTTCAACCCAGAATTGCCGCTTTCATTTAC
This sequence comes from Hyperopisus bebe, assembly GCA_026777045.1. NCBI lineage: Eukaryota > Metazoa > Chordata > Actinopteri > Osteoglossiformes > Mormyridae > Hyperopisus > Hyperopisus bebe. The sequence continues at coordinate 21,041,640 of JAODJW010000019.1, forward strand.
ATTTTATTTATTTAGCAGACACTTTCATCCAAAAAAAAGAAGAGCATAGTTAACCAGTCCCTGGAGCAATTGGGGGTCAAGGGGGAACAGTCTTCTTTCATGCCTTTTACCAAAAAATAATTAAAGGAGTAGTGTGTGGCTTTTCAGGTTTCAGAGTCTGTGCTTGTGTCCAGTAGGTTACTGGTTCCAATCCCACTGCAGGCAGAATAATATTATCTCTGTTGGGTTCTTGAGCGAGACTCTAAAACCTGCTCCAGGGGCACCAGACTAATCACCAACCCCGCTTTTTGACCTCAAGCTTTACTCTCAGGTGTATGTGTGCTTGTGTTATTGGAGAGCAAACCGGCATTATGTAAAAATCAAAGAATTACTTTGTGCCTGTACAAGTGCTTGAAAAAACAGCAAATAAAATCTTATCTAAAGGATTTTTTCAGATTCAGCTTACTCACTTTGAACTGTTTAGATATTTTGAAGGACTGTAGAGGAACTGAAGATGAAAGCAAAGGTAAACAACCATGCACTAACAAACTGTCGTGTCATATTTCATTATGACGTCATGCAACACAGCCATTTATGCAGTGTGAATGGAGGCCAACATTTCTGGTACAATTTGGCTTATTTCCCAAGACATACAGAGAAGAATATCTCACGCTGTGCTGGAGGTTAGCTTGTTAACCTCTGCTGCCTGGAACAAAAACAATGTTATTTCTCACAATTGTGCCAAAAACAAAACAAACTGTAAATAACGACAGGAGCCAGGAGTGCTTAACAATAACCCTGCATCGCATATACAGGACTACCAGTATTTTTAAGCTAAATCCACAGGAGCAGAAAGGCCGGCTGGCACACACTGCTGACACACATTAACTGTTAACACACATTAACGATGATATTATGAAACACCGCTAATGGAATCCCTCTGTTTTTTTGACCCTGGCTGCAGGGCAGAGGTCTGTCACGGGGGCAGCAAAGGGGAGGAGGATAGCCACAGAGACACAACATACCAGCCACCATCGTGCCTCACACACAAGGGCAGTTTGACATTTTTTTTTCAAAGTGGGGGCAGATTGCAGGTCATGTGACTGACACAACAACGATTCCATATGACCAGAAATTCTACTCCATGTCCTCTTGAAAAAAGAGGACTCCTCTCTCGCTTACGCTAGCTTCCAACACCACCCTCGCCAGCCCCAAGGAAATGTAAGGGAGATTTTAGCAATAACACTTAGAAGGAAAAATTACTGTGAGGTCTCATTTCATCTCGCTCTGAAGAGTGTAATAACTCAGTCCCACATTTAATCTTTTCGGAACTTTTCATCTTTTACGCAAACACTATTTTCTCGACTCATCATAAGAAAACTATAAATACTGCTCAGTTTGAAGTAAATCATATTGTTTGTTGGTGATGTTGGAATAATTCTGTGTCGGAGTGAATAAATATCACAGTCTGGTCCGCCGGTCGATTGGTCATTGTTGTTTTCTTTTTGGTAAGCTGGTGAAAATATAAATTGATCCCTTGTTAAACAACAGACAAGCTTATTGTTTTACACGGAGGCTTCCTGTGTGGAGGAGGAAGTGACCTAACAAGTTGTGTTAGTTGCACTCCCAAATGTGCATAAATATGACTTTTTACTCAGCTGGTCATAGGTGCTCCTGGGAGACATGAAGGGAAAAAAAACTCCTTTTAATTACATCCTTTAATTACATATGGGAGGCAGGCTGCATATTTAGCCTGATTAATTCCTGCTGCTTTCCCACTGCCTTTCCTCCCACGGGCAGCTAAGAAGGAGTACCCCCATGTCCATGAGCTCCAGTGTCTTCTGCCCCATCAAATTTCTCACTTGGGGGGGAGGTGGTGGTCAAATCACAGGGCTTTCACCTTGTGCACCAGACTTTAACTTAATTACTTCCAGGGCTTGATATTCTTCTTGTGTAGTGTCTGTCTTTTGTACTGCTCTCATTAAAGGGTATATCAGAAATCCCACAATACACTTGGAAAAGAAATTAGCATGGCAAAGCCACACATCCCGTGGCAAAAAGGCGTGGACAGGCAAGGGGTTTTCAGTGAAATGATCTTGGTTGATGCTCCCGCGTCACACCATTCTGTGTGGCCTTGCTGTATATGTGAGCCTACAGCTGATGCTGTAGACCAGTAAATGCTTGAGCAGGACCATGCTAAACAGAGGCCTGCAACACAAAGGTATGGAACTTCTGGAAGACTCTGATCAAACACACGTAACACAAGCAATTGGTGTTTCTGACAGCACATCCTACAGACTCTGATACGCGGTTAAAGCCAGCAGGGTTACCTGATGACCAAAAACCTAGAAACAGGAGCTTCAGATAAGCCCAGTGCTGAGCAACCTAATATCTGATGGGGGAAGCAGGTCAGCTGACAGCTTGTAAGCTGACAATGGGGCTGTCCCTTAGCAACTGCTCTCCTTATATTTGATAGGCTGGGCAGGATCATGTGACAGTCAGCATCAGTGCCAGAATGATGTCTCCATGGTGTACTCAACTAACCTATTGGATCAAAACCTCCTCCATATCACCCTTGAGTTTAAGGTTTGGCATAAAGTTTTTGGATTCAAAGACTGCAATTAATTCTGGGTCAATGATACATGATGATCTTTTGCTTGGCCACATATTACCATTTTAAAATGATGCTAGACCTTAACTGAAAAGGAGAAAAAAGATGCAGAGACTCCAAAGGTGGATAGCTAATCTCACTCTTTACGTGAGAAAGCTTCCATTTCAGCACATGGAGCCGAAAGAGCACCACCTACTGGTCACACTGTGGGTTGGAACCAAGCTTTCCAAAGGAGAGGCATATTTCTAAGGGATCATGTGACCCTCATTACATCACTGGTGAGGTACTGTATAAGGTCAGTATAAGGAAAAACTTAATGATTATCAAACATCTGACACTGTAAATATGTGCATTTTCAAACAAATGTGCTTCTTCCTGAATAGGTACAGTTGTCAGTGCAACTTCTCTTATGAAATAAATAATACATCAATATGTGAAATTAAAATGTAACTGATAGATTCCCTTACTGCTTCACACAGGCCGGATAAGATCAACTTTATTGATCCCAGGAGACATTTTGGTAACAATAGAATATTCTTGTCAACAGCATGCATGATATTCATCTGAATGCAACCACATTAACAAAACCTTGTTCAGATTCTACAGAATCTATATACTTTCACATTGTGATTATAATGTATAAGTGTCAAATACAGCGGAAAATAAATATGGTTGCAGTGTTCAAGAAATCAAACAAGAAGTTCTACTTAGACCTCTGAGTCTTTGTGCTTGATTCATGAGAAATTGTGTGTGAAGATTTTTCATTCGTATCTTATAGTCTTGTACTGACAAAGTGTTCTATCCGGATCCCATTCACGCGCATGGAGGTACAAAGGATCATTCATAAAGCACCTCCAAGATTTGTTCTGCTTTTTAAATTACAGTTCCTTAACCAAATAGTGAAGTATTTCTAAGGGTTATACCAGATTTAAATTTAATCTAGGCTGTTATTACACATATTAGGCGTGTCATCCAGCTCACCCTTGCAATGATTCCTATGACGTTCTCTTGTTTATGTGAATTTTTAAATCCCATTTTAATTCTTACAATTAAGATGGAAAAAAGACATGTTGGAAAGGGAGCAGGGTCTTATGGGAGACATAGGAAGCCAAGAACAATGCGACTGGTGATCGGGTCTGTTTGGGGGGGGGGGGTATATATACCACATACAGTATATTGCAAAAGCATCGACACCCCCTACACCATATTCTTCCTGTCAGGATTTTTATTTCAAATTCATAGTATTTTGCAGTACATTGTCAAAGTCAAAATCAATTACATGTCAGCAAATCTTTTAAAGAAAATCAAAAACCCTACATTAGTATTTGGGAGAGCCACCTTTTGCTGCAAAACCACCTCTGAGTATTTGGAGTAAGTAGCTACCAGCTTTTACATTCTTCATGCCAGACGTGCTCCAGGTCCGTCAGGTTGGATGGATGCTGCTTCTTAACTACAATTTTCAAATAGCCATTGGAATCAAGGATAATATGGGATGAACCTGATGCAAGTCATGTCACTCCAGAATAAGAGACGAGGTCATGTGACTCCTGAAACAGAATAAAGGTACTAATACCAATTTGTGAGGCCAGCACCTCACACTCATGTGAGCATAACAACATGCGTCCATGTCAATGTGTGTACATACAATCAGGCATGGGCAGTCTGGGCTTCAGCTATGGTTTCCATTAGGACCATCAATCCATCACATTCATTTAGAGGAGGGTGTTTTGTTGGAAAGTCAAGAAGTAGCCTTGACTTCAAGGATCAGCCCATGTTTTGCTTGCAAATGGACCTTGATGGAGTTGTTTTGATCTCTGGGTCACACATGTGCTGTTTTCAGGCTTCTACATCGCAACATAACACATTTCCAGATCTGTTGTGTGGGGCTGAGGAGCTAAACAGCACATCAGAAGCACTATGAGATATGGATATCGCTCTGGAAGGACCGGTTATCTGCTCCAGCTCTAATCACACATATCGCCAGCACCTCGTCCACGCTGTAGGTCGGTGATGTTTCCTCGTTTCCGGGAACATAACCTCGATGTTTATTATCGATCGGGATCTCACAGCATGACCAGATGGGCGAGCCTTTTAGAGTGAGAGCTCTATGATTAAATGTGTTCATCAATTTCCTCTGGGTCCAGAAGATGATGATCTTATTAGGTCTCTGAAGCCATTAGTAAATCTATCTTTTATCTTAGATGAAGTCATTGTGTTTCCCTTTTCTCGTTATCCATTGAGGTTTGTCCCGTTTTTTTCCCCCCCAGTTAAGTTATTTTTCTTCCAAGTTAAGCGTACAGCTGGAAATGATCTTGGGAACGAGCAGAGAAAAATGATGTCCAGTAAAAAAATGTTTGGTTATAGATTGTGACTGATGCGAAGTGCATTGGCACAATGGTTTGTTTTGTGTTATATGTCTGACACACTTGTGGTCTTCCTGAGGCTGGCTTTGAGTATCCAGGGTCAGGGTGATGGGACTGTTAAGCTGCTGAATGGGACAGAATGCTAGGGACGAGCGGGAGGCTTATGGAACAGTTACAGGGAGACTGGGCAGAATAGCTAAGGGACAATAAGGGGGAGGGAGGAGAAGTGTGAGGCAGGAGATCAGGGGGGGAGAAGAGGTGGGAATGAGGAGTGTAAGGCAGGAGAGCAGGGGGAGGGAGAAGAGGTGGGAATGAGGAGTGGAAGGCGGGAGAGGAGGGGGG
>JAODJW010000019.1:21047719-21077913 GCA_026777045.1 Hyperopisus bebe
GAGAAGAGGTGGGAATGAGGAGTGTAAGGCAGGAGAGGAGGGGAGGAGAAGAGGTGGGAATGAGGAGTGTAAGGCAGGAGAGGAGGGGGAGGGAGAAGAGGTGGGAATGAGGAGTGTAAGGCAGGAGAGGAGGGGGAGGGAGAAGAGGTGGGAATGAGGAGAGGCTGCAGTCTCAGCTGGATGGGAAGCATCTTGTGTTAAAATAAATAAATCTCAAGTACCAAGTACCCTGCCTAATCACTGCTCCTTCCAAGATGCAGAAGATGCAGAACTTAATTGGTTGTAAAAGGAATCACTGTCAGTGTGTGTGTGTGTGTGTGTGTGTGTGTGTGGATAAGGTTTATATTACATTGTGGGGACCAAATTTCCCCCTCAATGTGATAAAAAAGCTGTTTTTTGACATTGTGGGGATCATTTGTCCAGTCCACAAAAGATCTGTGAACGCAAACAAGAAAATTAAAAAGTTTCATATTTTGTTTGGTTACTTATGCATAAGGTTAGGACTGAGTAGAGGTTAAGGTTGTCATGTTGAGATTAAAGTTTTCCCCATAGAAATAAATGGAGAGTCCTCACAAAGATATACTTACAGACCTGTGCGTGTGGACGTTCTCCTTGGGCCCTGCAGTTCAGAAGAGGCCCCTTTCCTCCACAGGTCACACCTCAGCAGAGCTGCGATGCCCTGCCAGCTTCCCCTGTGCTCTCAGCCAAGGGACTCCGCCGTCGTTCCACAGCAACCAGGACCGGTATCTCCGGGTGGGACACATGCTCAGTGATTCAAGGCTCCCAAGGATGGAAATATGTTTTGTGCATCTGTTCCATCTATCCATGACTCAAAGACTGCCTTGCAGTGAAAGGTAATAAATCAGACAGAAGAGTCATGCATTAACTTCAGATAAAGCGCTATGTGTACAGTATGTTGCTGTTATCTATGTCATCTTCACAGATGCCACTTGGTACAGGCGTCTCCTCCTCCCAGGCTTTAGAGCACCTATAAAGGAATTCTGTGCCCCCTGTCATTCTTTTCCATTCTGATTAAGTCACAGGAAAACCCCGCAATGAATGTGGACAGATATTGATCATGTCAGAGAGGTGCCTTAAGTCATCATCATCTCATCGTGGTTTGAAGGCACTAATGCAGGCTGCGTACCCGCTGACAGTATCGCCTCCCCCAGTCATGTTTGCACCACCTCAGGCCTTCAACTGCAGGAACCCCTGCCATGACGCCGCAAGCCTGCAACCTAACTCCACACCTCCCTGCACTACAACACCTGTGTCTTGCAGGAGGCCCTGCTCTCTCCAACAGCTATTTAAATCCTCGTATTTATGCACATTTACATCTCACACCCCTACATTTTATGAAGGCAGGGTCAGACAGTTCCTGGAGCAACCAGGGGTTAAAGACCAAGCCTGAGATAACCCTGGGTTAATCATCTGATTACCAGCATGACATCCTAACCTTCAGAGCCACACACTAGTCCTCCATGAAGACCATACACCTGCTTCATTTTAAACTTGTGCAAAATTGAATCTTGCTAAAAATAGATAACAGCTCAGACAACCTACGCCTTTAAGCCCACATGATTTGACTCAAGGACTTGATGAGTGATTTGATTAAATCCCCGACCATCTTTATTAAAAGAAAATGTCCATCTTTGTGTGCGAATGCGAGGGATGTAATCTTCATTACTTTGGAGTTAAAGTATGAATCTGCTCCTCCGCCTCTTATGGCCTATTCTGCTCTTTAATTTATTCCCCTGAAATGTAATTAATTAGAAATAAAAATCATCAGGTTTTGCAGCTAACATAAGAAAAGCCTGTTATTGCAGAGCTAATGATAGGACATTAATCATGAGACCACTGTTACTGCAGATAGAGAATTCGACATACAGGAAAGTATTTGGTGTAAATATAGCAGGATAAAAATAGATTTTAAAAAAATTGACCATCTACAAACACGTAATGCGTCATCCTTGGGACTGAAGTTTGCAAACATCCATCTTCCGACTGCTTGTCCTGGGCAGCATCGCTGGGGGGGGGGTACCCTGGAAGGGATGCCCATAATAAATGTACCAGAACTTTTACATTTACAAATATATTACCCACAGCAGCACTTGTGTTCACTCGATCCACTAGTCATGAATTGCAGATTCCCAAACAAGGCTAGAAGATAGGTTGTGTTATCAATATTTTGGGACTGGTGGGACGGAGCCATTTTGTTATGTTGGTCCCTGGACACCGAGGCTGAGCAGAGAGAGATGGAAGGCGTGCAGCCTGGGTAACCTTTAGACCATGAAAGGAACAGATCGATGGTCACATTGACAAGGACTCAATGCACCCAGCTGAGGTCAGGCAGCTCGGTTCAGTCAAAATGAACCACCAGAACGCTGCAGATCTTCCCCTCCAGACGGCAGCAGAAGACCAAGCATCCACAAGCTTACTGTTCTCTTCATATTTCTTACTGATCATAGTTGAATTGTTTGCGGGAAACGTCTCACTCCAGAATGTTCTCTTGTGTGGTTCCCCGCTAGTGGAATGAGGTGCTGAACCACATCTAGTCATCAGATTCCCTCTCTACCCTCAAGAAAGGTAGATATGTTTAAGTAGGCAGTCATTTGGGGGTTGGAAGAAATTAAATTCATTTACATTTTTTCTTATGGGCAAATTCACCTTGGACCTTGACCAAATCGCAACTCGGTCAGCCTTGTGGACAGAATTAAGTTCATGTTCCAAGGTACCACTGTAAATATAAATATATTACAACAACGGTCATTTTTCTCCCTTCACTAACCCTTTCCCTCTATCCATTCACCCATCCATCTATCCAACCATCTACCCATCCATCCATTCACCCATCATCTTCACTAAAGCAGCGTATAAGAGAAAGGGGGCGCCGGTTCATCACAGAGACTGAAGCTAAGCTAGATAAACACGATCTTCCAGTCGACTCTGCTATTAAAATGAAACCTTCTCTAAACTCCAAGGCCCAAATGCTCCCTGAAACCTGAAAGCCAGAGAACCGGGAAACCGCAGCGGCCCGCAGGCTTCCGGAAATGAGGAAAAGAGAAATAAAAAATATGAGTGTATCTACAAAGGCGCAGGCTGTTTACGGTGTGGCCATGGCCAGCAGCCATGCAGGAGCAGGCCTGGTCGCATTTCCAGCACGGGGACTTAAACCCATGCAGAAGAAGATGAGACCCAGGGGGATGATCTCTCCGTGTAAGAGCTGTCGTTTTCATAATGGGCTTGGCTCCCACACCACGCTGGCGAGGTGGAACAGTCCCCTTTCAGAGACATTAACCCCCCCATAAATATTTAACCATAGATAAACAACCTAAAACCCTGCTGTTTGTGCACTTATATATTATTTACAGGGAGGGTGGCATCTGATTTGTAAAACCCAAGTGGTTGGGTTTCAGGTGCTTAGCGCCCCCCTGCTGCTGTATAAGTAACAACAGGAGCACCTTGTAACATTGCCCAAAGGGCTTTGCTTGGGGCAAGTTGCTTTTTTTTTTGTTTCCTGCTCACATTGCCCCGTGTCCGTAACTAACATGCCCAAGATGTAGGGCAGCGATAATCACAGTGCAGATTTCCAGAATATTCTGTTGGGGCTGAACATGGCCACTCCAGCTACCCAGTACCCACAGATGTACAGTTACAAATTCTATTGTCTCAAATAGCAATAAATAATTCAGCAATAATGCTAATTAGGCTGCTCAATGGCCACAGAAAGCTGTGACCCGCTGTGACCCACGGAGGCGTGACGGTGCCGGGTTTCTGCTAGAAAACGGATGGAAGGGCCGAACCAAACAGGAGTGCCACTAATCACGGCAGCACGGAGCAGATCTGCCACCTGATACATGAAGAAAAAGAAATGCAGAAATCAGAGAAATGCAGCAGAAGGACTGACACGGTGGGCCGGGTAACATATTAAACCCATTTACAGAAAAATCCGTAACACACAGATACTGGGTGCAACTCTACATCTCCAGTGGATCATGAAGTCTATCCCAGTGCCAAAGCCCGTGTGGTGTCTGTTGCATCCCATAATTTCCTTGACCTGTTTTCTTCATTCTATGTTGCATGTTGCCAGGACACCTGCAATTACTTGGCTACTATTAATACCTTTTAGAATGGACTTAAAAGCCAGGCAACGAACATACACACACAAACACACACACACCACAAATAGCACTACCACACCACCAGAAGTGGATAGTTCCGGTCCAGAAAATAAAAGTCCAGACCAAGATTTTGTTTCAATCAATCAGTTGAATATAGAGTCACAGTCACAGAGTACTGGTTAGTTGAAACCAAGTCTTGGTCTGGATTTTTACTTTTTGGACCTGAAATATCCACCTCTGCACACCACACACCTTCCTCCATTCTCCCAGCTTTAAGTTAATAAAATACCTTTGTTTATTGATCTATATGTGGTTTGACTCCATCCTCCTGAGAGCCGAGGTCACATGACACACGGGAGCCTCCAATTTGATTAATATATATATATGAATGAATGTATATAGTTATATACATGCAGATATCCACTTATTCTCTCTCACGTCCATCTTAGAGGAATTAGGAAACATTTAAAGAAATGTAACCATGTATCACTTTGCCTCTTATGAGGCCTGTTATAGGAGAGCACTTTCTGTGTTTAACCTAATTCAGAGACACCCCCCCTTTTCCTTTGCATGCTTAAGGAGTCGTGAATAAGCCAAATGGCGCCATTCATGTTCCCTTCATCTCATCCACTTCTTACATCGAATGAATTAATAAGTGTGTTGTTAAACTCAGATATCGAGTTATTGTAATTATCCCAGGTTAATCACAAACTGTAATTTACAAAAGCTTAATTTAAACTTCTACTTTTACTAATGACCTCTTAAACCAACCTAGAATTGATAACTTCTGGATTTAATGGAACTTCTGTAAAATCTAAAAGTGTTAATAGCTAGTGATGTACAACATAACCTCACATACTATGTATCCATGCAAATATCCAACATGTACAGTGTAATTTAAATAATGAATTAATTGATGAATTAATTAATTAATGCCAATCGTACAACGTGTAAACCTCCAGGTTGCAATGTCATGGAATCAAATTGACAGGAAAATTCTCATGAACTCGAATCTGATCATGTACACATGCACACATCTAAAGTTAAATACTTTAATCGAAATTAGCTGTAAAGTTGCTTCAGTATACAATCATAAATCCATCGGACCGCTTTACACACGCCCTAGACCAGGACTCCGGTCGAATATCCCAGATCATTGGTCCGAATGTCAAATTCCCAATGATCAATGTTCATGGACTTTAGACTTTAAAACACACACCTTGGATTCCTCCAAAGGTGGAGTAGAACCAAAAGACCGAAGACACCAGCGTGAAGAGCAACCACACGAAAAGGGGAGAGAGAGAAACCCACAAACCACAGACGAAGGTACAAGACAGATTATTTGAGCTAATTTTTCCGGCAACATTTTACATGTCCGGCATTTGGCAGATGCCTTTAACCAGAGCAACTTACATAAGTAATGGTTGATTGATTCATGGTTGCTTTGCACCTTGAGAGATAGTGGGACTAGTTATGTGGTGCTGGAGGATCGGAGAGAGCATGGTGCAGTGCGGCGTGAGATAAGTTCTTTTAGGCAGGAGGATGCTGGTCCATTTTTGGCTTTGTAGGTGAGCATCAGTGTTTTGAATCTGATGCGGGCAGCTACAGGAAGCCAATGGAGGGAGTGTAGCAAAGGTGTGAAACTTGAGAACGAATCAAGCAGAGGCATTCTGGATCAGTTACAAAGGACAAATGGTGCTTAGAGGCAGACTAGCTAGGAGTGAGTTACAGTAGTCTAGTCTCAAGGTGACAAGGGATTGAACAAGTACCTGAGTGGCCCGTGTGGAAAGAAATGGATGAACCCTTCTGATGTCCAAGAGGAGAAATCAGCAGGAGCGGGAAGGATTAGCAATGTTAGGGGAAGAGGACAGTTCATTGTCCATGGTTATCCCAAGGTTATGGACGTTGACCGAAGGAGAGATTAGAGAGTTGTCCAGGGAGATCACAAGATCCTGGTGTGAGGATAGATTAACTGGAATGAATGGCATTTCAATTTTACTGGAATGAATGGCATTTCAAGTTGATGAGCTGCCATCTATGATGAGATGTCTGCCAGACATGCAGTGAATCGAGTGAATCGAGACTTGAGTGTCTGAGGGAGGAAAGGAAAGGATAAGTTGAGTGTTGTCTGCATGGCAGTGATAAGAGAACTCATGTGAGGGTATGACCTCACCAAGAGATCCAGTATAGAGGGAGAACAGAAGAGGACCAAGAACTGAGCCCTGAGGAACGCCAATGGAGAGTCTGCGTAGAGTAAGTGTGGATCCCTTCCATGTCACTTGATATGACCAGCCTTCTAGGTAGGAAACAAACCACTGCCATGCTAAGACACGAATTCCAAGACTCAAAAGGATGGACAACAGAGTTTTCTGGTTGACTATGTCAAATGCTGCTGAAAGGTTATCATTAGAGGTGGATCGTTCAGGTCCAGAAATTAAAAGTCTAGAACAATATTTTGTTTCTGCCAACTAATTACACATAAATGATGTGTCCAGATTCAGGGGCTGCATCCTTCTAAGACTGCATTTGACACGATAAGGCTGTCCCATTTCAAAAGGTTCTTCAGTTGCGAAGGATCCATACATTGAATCCTTCACAGGATTGCATGACCATTAGTTTGATAGTTAATGTATCCTGACATGATGCATTTAAAGGCGCCTCTCACCCAGTTTGCAGATGGTTGGGAGGGAGTAATGTGTAGGCAGGTATCTCATTTGTATATATGTTTGATGTACATTTATTGTGAGTTTGATGCTGCACACAGTACCCATATTCAGATGGTAGTGTGGGGTGGGCAGTGAGAGCATAAGTCAGTGAAGTTAAGCTTAGTTAAGGGAATGACGTTTGCGTGGTGGACCCATGACGACTTTAGTGTTTAATGGCCTTGGAGTAAAGTTCTGTTTCGCACTTAGCTGTAGGCTTGTACCATGGTTTCTAAGAATTTTGTAAGCTCACATATTTAACTGAGGAGCTTGTTTGTGGTGCATAATCCCTTTTGTATACAACAGCGGTAGTTTCAAGGTCATTTTCAGTTCTCCTTTAATATGCAATGGTCTTGACATTATTGGGTTTTGGCCGCATGGTGGTAGATGTACAGTATTGGGACCTATTTGTGATGAATGTTTTATGTCCATTTGTGTAGGCTTCCCAATGGTAATTTTGCCTCTAATTTTATGTCTATTAGTGCTTTGTAGTCTTTCAAAGGTACCTTCTACAAAAGAATTGAAGAAGCTTTTAGAAGTACTTCTTGAACTATTTACAAAAGGAAAAATTCTTAAACCTGACTCCCCATTATGAAATTAAATAAATAGTACTGAGGAAGAGCTGAAGGAAAGCATTAAGACATTCATTAGGGAAGTGCTAATAGACTGTGGTATTCTTCAAGCTAAGGCAGCCTGTGTATTATCAGTCCCTGCTCTGCTGTTTGAGGCTGCTATTGAGTTGAGGCTTAGGTCCAGCTTTCCAAGAAAAATCGCTGGAGGAAAAGCAAACGAAAATGGGTTCAGGGGGCATCAGTTACATTTGGAACATGAATATTTTCTTAAGGGACTGGAGAATAACAGTTTCTGAAGGGCTACCTCCTAATTAGAGTGAGTCACCTAGGTTTGATGTTAGTAGCATATTAAATTAGTATCTCCTTTTGTTGAGAAAGATGTTGAAAAATATTCACATTTTGAATGTGTGGCAAACACATCAAACTGGCCTCAGCAGGTGGGGACTCCGCTTTCAAGGAGTGCTCTGAAAGTCGATGCTCAGGAAGCTTATTCTGCATTAAGCATTGAGCGAAAAGCTCAGACTATGTGGACGTTAAAGCAGCCGTTCTGAAAGCTTATGAGTTTGTTCCTGAAGCCTACCGTCAGACCTTTGGAAATTATATTGAATTTGATCAGCAAACTTATGTTGAATTTGCAAAAAAGAAAAAGGATGTCATGTTTGATCGGTGATGTACAGCCTGAATTTATGAGCCGCTTGCCAGAGAGCGCTTCTCTTTAACGCTGAGCTAAACTTAGCAGATGAGTATGACTAAACCAACAGGCAATTTCATAATAAACATCAAGCTGAGTATGGGAGAAGACCTAGTTTACCAGGAACAGGTTTCAATATTAGTACAGCCTGCCTTGCCCTTAGCAAAACATAGTAGAATGGCAACATAGATGGAGTGTGTTTTTACTCCAAGAAACCTGGTCAATTATTTGCAGAATGTTCAGTGCTTCAGAAAAAGTGTTGGTTGGTAAAGCCTGTAGCATCTGTAAATGAGTCCCTTCTCTTCCTGAAGTGATTGCTCTACTACGAAATGCGAGTTACCTGGATCTTTCTTTATGATGGATGACTCTGTTTGTCTTATTTTTGATCTTGAATCAAAACAACCTATTACGATCTGGAGAGATTCAGGTGCATTTCAGTGGGCAATTCTTCAGGGTATTTTATCCTTCTCAGATAAGTCTGCTTTGGATTCGGACATCATTGTTAGAGGTTTTAGTGCATAACATTCACCTGCAGCCAAGTTTGGTTTTTAGGGAAGTTTCAACTGAGGGTGTGTCTTACCTTAGGGAATGATTTAGCTTGTGGTATTGTGTTGCAGAATCCAGAACTAGCATGAGAGGATCCAGGTGAGCTATAACTGACTTTTCCAGACACCATTCCACCATTCCTGTTCACTCATGTGACCCAGGCAAATGCCTGAACTCTGACAAAACTCTGATATTGCCCTTTTTGACACCTTTATGGCTGAAGATGATGAAAATCTAATGCTGTTTGGCCAAGTGTTTCCCTCTCTCGAACAGCTGATGCTTGAATAGAAAAGAGGTCTGATTTCAGGAGAAGCAATTATAGAGGCCTTGTGTGGCTCTTTTATAAGTAACAGGGCATTAGTGATAAAGTGGACCCTTCCAAAAATGTCTTTCCAGGATGTCTGAAGTAGTGTTTCTGCATTGTTCCTGAGGCTTACCGGTCTAGCATATTGCATTTGGCTTGTGACTCTCTTGCTGGTCATTTAGGTATTAAGAAACCTCTAGACCAGTGTTGCCCAATCCAGTCCTTGGGAACCCATAGACAATCCACATTTTTGCTACGGGGAGCTGGGAGGGAGCGAAAATGTGGATTGTCTGGCAGGGAGCTCAGAGGTAGAAAAAAATGGTGACTAATGTGGGTCTCCAGGGACCAGATGGGAGAAACACTGCTCTAGACCATGTACAGTAAGTCCCCAGGATACAAACCAGTTCTGTTCCAAGAGCGGGTTCACAAGTCCAAAAGTTCTCAAGTCCAACAAAGTTTTCAGTCAGCTGATCTTGCTTACCACTACTGAGCCTCCGTTACTGTGCCAGGAATACATATGCACACCTACCTCTCCCTCCTCCCCCCAACCCTCAACTCCTATGAAAAACATGCTATTTGTACTTTGCAAAAGGATATGCTTTTATGAATGAATGGGTTCGTATTTTTCATTGATTTCAGGTGCATTTTAACAACCAACGTCCTTTTTTCCATTCTTTTCAGTCAGCTGCATCAAAAATATCAGAAATAAGCATCAGAGGTAGGAACTAATTTAATTCCGGCACAATTTTTAATCTTGCAATTATTTAAACAATTTTTAATTTATTGGACATGCACGTTTGTTTCTTTGAAAGTTTGCATCTTGAAGGTTCATATGTGTAGGATTTTCTGTATCTAGGCATTTCTTTTGGCTTGAAGCGAGGCTGGATGTTGCACAGTACTGTAGGACACGTCATGTGAGCAAAGTTGCCTTAAACCTAACCAGAATATTCTGGGTTGCTTTAAAGCCATGGTTCTCAATCCTGTTCTTGGAGCAGTCCCTGCCAGAATGTTTTAAATCCAAGTCACACTGCTTTCAACCTGCCACATTCATTATTAGCCTATTAAGGACCATCTGAGCCTGATTAAGGTAGGGCTGGAATGAAAATATTTTGGCAGGGGGTCCTCCAGGAGCAGGACTGAGATCCACTGCTTTAGAGTCACCCCTTTTAATAGTGGAGGTATGATGTCCTATATTTTCCTTGGCCTGTTTTCTTAATTCCGTATTGCTGGTTACCAGGACATATGCAATTACTGGGCCACTCTGAACACCTGTTGGAATGGGCACACCCTCCCTCTCTCTGTCTCTCTCTCTCTCTTTCTCTTGGAGGGCACCTATGTCAGCTAATGGGATGACCAGCCCTTTATTGTCCCAAGATTGTTTTCTTTATGAGTATTCCAGCGTGGTCAATGTCAAGCAGGGGTCAGGTTTCATCCGTAACAGTGAGGCAAGGCATTTTACCAAGGGGGGGGGGCATTATGGATAGAGCCGGGGTGTGCTAAAGTCAGCCTCGAGAAGAGGCGCATGTGGCCTTCATGCAAATTAAAACACTCTGAGCCCCTCACAGCAATGAAGCAGATGTGGCCCTTGGCTTCAAGGCCATCTCTCAGGGAGAACATCTCACGACTGATGGTTAACTGCCACACAAGCTCCAAAGTCCTCAAGGAGCTTCCATCGGCACTGCGACTACATACAGTGACCAGCGGGAAGAACGTGTGGCTATACGCTAAGAGCAGTGACCTCCTCTTCTACCACTTCAACTGCTGGTCCAAACAGTTCAAGCATATCACATGGTTCCCCTGGAGAGGGTATAGAGAGGCCTACATCACCACACGACTCACATCTCTGAATAAGCGTGAGACAGAGGCTAACGGTATTAGCATCCCCTGCCACACATGAAGAGGTGTTTCATCTACAATGAAGGCCATTGAACATAAGCCTGGCAGCTCCTATGAGGAACTTCTCTGCGCCAACCACAACTCTAGCTACTGTTCTGAGATGCCTGGGGAACGTCCCACATTTAGTTAGCCTGCAGCTGTTTTAGGACTTTTTACAGTGATTTTGGGGACAAGCAAAATCTTGAAACAAGCCAAATTTTTGCCAAAACCTCATTGCACTTAAACACACACTACACTTATGTAGAATGCCATACTTTGAATGCATTAGACGTTTTCCTGTATTTTCCTTGCTGTTTTTTCCTTGCTGTTTTTTCCTGTATTTTCCTTGCCGTTTTCCTGTATTTTCCTTGCAGTTTTATGTTGGTTTTGTGAGATGGGTCCCTCACTAGCCTCTTTTTCAAGCTTAATGGCAGTTTATCACAATATGCAAATATCAGAATGTCAAAGACTTCTCCCCATGTTGAGAACTTGACTGACCTTCATCATCCACAGTCCCATTTGGCTTTACCATTTCCTCCTGCAGCCTTTATCGCTCATTCATGTGTTCTCACTAAATAATCCCTAACGTTCTTTGAAGAGCCACTTAGCTTCTCAAATGGATGAGCACATCTCCTCAAGGTCAGCGGTTTAGAAGCTGATCTTCAGCTAGTGCCTGTAAATGAGGCTCATACCTAAAAGCGGCAGAAGACTAAACGTGCTCCGGCTCTGTGACTAACCTCCAAGGTACAGAATCTGCTCAGCAGCCCAGGTTCACCAAAAGCGGCAGACACTAGCCACCAGGAACAAAACCCCACATGGCACAAAAATCCATAATACATACCCGAGGGCAGCCTTCAAGAATCCAAAAAGTACCTTTGGAGTTAATGTGGGCTGTGAAGAGCAGGTTCTTCCACACTGTGGATTGTTCTCAGTACAGGAAACATGTGCTAATCTTCACTTCCAGCCCTGACGGTTTGCTAATTCAGCTAAGAGGTTATGCAGCACTCAGAAACTCATGATACAATTTAACGAGGGTTCGGAGGGGAGACAGATTCTCTCGCTAAACTGTCAGACACAACAGACATCCATGTCCAGTATTTGCTTAAACTGACTGCGATGGCAGTCCCTCCAGACACTTCAATGGCAGACGGTTCCAGCTAGCTGACTATTCACGTTTCAGTACCACGGATAGCTGCCTTCTGACCACAGTTCAGTACCAATGTCCAATGTGGACACCAAGGCAGCACATGGAAGCAGGACCCACGTTTACTGCTCGGGAGCCAGTAGGGGAGACAGACCAGCTAGAGGAACCACATACCTGTTCTATAGAAGAGGGCCAAACACCTGCCCCCCCCCCCCCCCCCCCCCCCCATGGAAGAGGGTCGAACACCCACCCACATCGCAGCAAAAGGCTGAACACCTACCTGTCCAGAAGAGGGTCAAACGGCCAAATGTCCACCCACCTCACAGCAGGGAGCCAAATGCGGAAAGATCTGAACACCTGCCCATCCAGCTGAAATGGGCTGGACAGCTAAACACCCACCCACCTCGCAGCGGAGAGCCCCGCCCTGCAGACAACAGCATAACTGACCCACTGCAGCCTTTTCTTTACATTTTTCATACTTAGTAGGATGGCCCCTTTGTCCTCTGCTAGCCTGCCAGTCGTAATGTCACGTGGGTCTGAGCAGGCCGAAAAGCCCCACATTCCACTTTTTATCTGAACCCAGGTTTCAGTGTATGAGTGAGAGCGTGTTGAGTGAGTGTGTGTGAATGTGATAGAGAGAGAGACAGAGACACAGGGTGTATTCTTTAATTTGGCATAAATCCTTCCACTCACACCCACCTGCAGTTAATCACGCTGCTTCAGAGCTCAGTGCCGTCTAACGGCTTAAAAGACCCACTATTAATAAGCACTGGGGGAAAACGATATTTCTCGCTGTTTCTAGAATTACGATATTGAAATATATGCCCGCACTCCCCAAAAAATTATAGGAAATGGGAGAGAAAAATGTGCCATCTTTATTAACGAGCATGCAGAGGCCGTCAGCGGGAAAGTTAGGGAGCAGTCAGGGGAACGTGGAGATGGAGCGGAGATCGAGTATGAGGAAACCGTCACGCGAATAAATACAAACGTCGTAATGAGAGCTTTGGCTCGCCATCTGTCCATGTTCTTAACATCCAGCTTTTTTTTCCGACGCTTAATTTTTATTGATATTGTAAATATTGACTCAGTGTCATTCTGTGAAATATATGGTCTGTCATGTCATATGGCCTCCAGTGGTAAATTCATTTGACAAGCACTCCACTTTATACATACACCCAGCTATATTTAACCAACCATAAATTTAACCAGAACTTAGCAACTGAGTCGCACTTTTACTAACCAGATAGGTCCCTGCCCTTGGGCCCATACGGCACTTTCATCAATGAGCCATGGTGATAAATCATGTCAGAGAAAGCACTCGGACCAAAGGGGAAACAACTGGAGTATAACAATAAAACGCAGTTGCTGTTTTCAAGACCCGGGGCTCAGATCGATGGACTCGCATCATGGGTGACTAAAAGCCAACCATAGCCGCACCGATGAGTCAGAGACTTGTTAAACCTTTTGTGGTTAGTGCTACATTGCCTTAGCATAGTTCACCGTGGCGAGCAGCAATAGCTAAAGGCAGGGCGCGTCTCTAATGGCGTGTCGGAGACTTCTCGTGGTTAGCACTAAGTCGTCTTAGCATAGCTTACTGCAGCGAACTTCGACAGCTAAAGGCCGAGTGCAGCCATCCCAGCACGTCAGAGACTTGTTAAACCTTTCCCAGTTAGTGCTATGTTAGCTTGGCATAGCTTGCCGTGGCAAACAGCAATAGCCAAAGGCCAAGCGTGGCGGTACCAGCATGTCAGAGGCTTATTAAACCTCTTACGGTTAGCGCTATGTCGTCTTAGAGTAGCTCGCAAAGAGTGAAGCCTCCCTGGCAGACGCAGAGTACAGTCGCAGCGCTAACCCCAGATGCACAGTTGTCATTAATTTAGCAGTGTGCCAGGCTTTATATCAATCCCATGTCCCAGGCGAGGGAGGCTGTTTGCAGTTGCCAAATGCGATTATGTTCCCAGTCTTGCTAGCTACCAAGCGCAATTTTACCAGGTGTCCTGCTAACAGAACTGGCATGTGTACACTCATTGACACCTTTATTAGGTACACCAAACTAGATTTGCCTTCAGAACTACCTTAAATCTTCATGCCATAGATTGAACAAGGTACCTGAAACATTCCTTTAGGGACTTTGGACCATGTTCACATGAAAGCATCACGTAGTTGCTGCAGATTTCTTGGTTGCCCCTTCATGATGCGAATCTCCTGTTCCACCACATTCCACAGGTGCTCTATTGGATTGAGGTGTGGTGACTGTGGAGACTATTTGTTTACAGTGCCATGTTCAAGAAACCAGTATGAGATGATATGAGCTTTGTGACATGGCACATTATCCTGCACATTACAAGCCAGGTACACTGTGCTCATAAAGGGATGGGCATGATCAGCAACAATACTCAGGTGGGCTGAAGCATTTAAACAATACTCAGTTGGTACTAAATATAAGGGGCCCAAAATGTGGCAAGAAAATATCCACCACATCGTTACACTACCACAAACCTTGAATTGTTAACACAAGTCAGGATGGATTGATGCTTTCATCAATTTACGCCAAATTCTGACCCTACCATCTGAATATTGCAGCCGAAATCGAGACTCATCTGACCAGGCAACATTTTTCCATCTTCCATTGTCCAAATTTGGTCCATGCCCATTGCGGCCTCAGTTTCCTGTCACTAGCTGATGGAGCAGCATCCAGTGTGGTCTTCTGCTGCTGCAGCCCATCTGCTTCAAGGTGTGACATGTTGTGCATTCAGAGAAGCTCTTCTGCATATTTACTTGGTTGTAACAAGCGGTTAAGTTACTATTGCTTTTCAGCTTCAGCTTCACTGGATGTTTTTTTTTTTAGCCCATTCTCTGTGAACCCTAAAGGTGTTGCACATGAAAATCCCAGATCAGCAGTTTCTGAAATGCTCATTTCAGAAACGTAGTTTGTTGGCAGTCCTTGTTTGTGGTTTCCCCAGCGTTCCTCTGTGTGTAGATTACCCCTTCCCCGACTCCACGTGGTCCTTCTGTTTCAGGTTCAATGCATAATCAATAAAGTCCCCGTTGGCACCTGACAACCACTCCCTGCATCCTGACGTGACTTGTGGGCTTTATGATAGACATGTAATGTTTATTAATAGGCAATAATTATTGAAATGTAATGGCATCTGACTGAAACAGTAAACTTGGAAACTTCATTTAGTAGTATATCCTGCAACCATAGCCCCACATAATAATTGTTTCAACGAGACTCTGTTGCCAGATTCTTTTAAATCACAGGTTTGATTGCAATAGGGGGAGTGCCTATGTTTGGGTGGGAAGAAAGACTGCAGAAACCCATGAGGCTGTCGGAACATTGGGTGACCAACCCTGAATGTGAATGTAAAAACACAGGTTTTCAGTGTGTCTGAGAGTGGGCCAAGGTGAACGCCATTTTGCAGAAAGCCATTTCCTCTACCACCATTCCTCATCCCCCATCTACCATTATAGCTTAAAAACATTGTCCGGGTTAAGTTAAGCAACACAATGGGAAGATTCGAATCTCATGGATCAGACAGAGCCGAAATATCCTTTAAATCTGGTTTGTTTCGACGTTCTATTCCCACTTCTGTCAAGCTGTCAGGCACTTGCAATACCCCATTAAAACTGCCTACTGACTGCAGTATTTTCTATTATCTGTTGAAATGGTTTCTTTTTTTTTTTTTTTTTAAATTGCCAGGCGTATTTATGCATCTATCTGCCAAGCAGCTGCGGCAGGAGCAGCTGGAGTCGCCCCATGCACGCTGCTGGAGGCCATACTGTAAATGATTTAGCGTTGTGGTAATCCTCAGCCATTAGGAACTAATAACAGAACACAGAGGCATCTGAGGACAGTGGGGCCTCGAGTCTTCAAAAGGAGCAGTCCAGATGGTCATTGGATATTTCCTTTCATTTTTCATACCATTTGGCATCTTCATTTAACGGTGTACTTTTAAAAAAAACATGAAATCAGATCGACTTTGAGTGTTACACTCGCTCCCGACAGTGCCTTACGGTAAAACGCAGCATTTAGTGAAATTAATAAAACCATATTTCCGCAGCTCTTTCATCCGGCCCTATATGATGAGGGAAAGGGCAAACACTTTAAATGAAGTGGACCGCGCTTTGAGAATTCAATTATATTCGCAATCTATACTGAACGGACCAGGCTGCTGTCGATTGGAGATAACCTGCCTTTTATGTGCCTGCACTGTTCGCAGGATCAATTTCAGACACACAGGTTCCTCTGCACACTGCCTTAGGCATTCCTCAACCAGGTGACCTCAAGGCGCGTTGGACGGCACAGAGGACCGTAAACAAATAGAAAGGCAAGCTAGAAATGCTCTGAATGAGAACTCTGGGTCTCGTATTCCCCTACAAAAGATTGCGGCAGGAAAATAGGGCACCTCAGTACATGATGCGTCTTTCATATGAGAGCACTACCAGCAAGCAGTCAAACCAAAAGAAAATCCATAAGTCTGGCCTGTCGATTTGGCGCTCCTCTGGTGCTCATGCCAGACTCCGACCCAGAACCATAAGCCCGCGGGCCCTCTGTGACCCGCCTCACTCGCGCAGAATACCAGGCACGGAGAGCAGGATGAAACGTTCTGTAAATCTAAGAGATATAAATTGCTTGAATGTTTTTCAGAGATATCATTCCGTCTGATCTCTTTTTTTTTCTTAGTAATTGGGGGCACATGAATCTGATGTATGTTATACAGCCAGTTTCTGAACATGAACTCCAGCCTTATTGGTTTATACTGATACACCAAACCCCCATGCAACATCACACCCAGGACACCTTCCGACTAAAGGCTGCTCTGCCCTGCCTTTGCCAGACAGTTCATACACCGACTCAAGGTTTTCATAGATGCCAAGCCCCAGAAGACCAGAGATATCAAAGAATAAAAACAGTAAAGTAAATAAACCTGAGGCCCCCAGGCTGATTCTAGGATTTTTTTAAGGTGGTGGATGTAAGAGGGGCCATAATTCATACAGAGGGGCCAGCTTGACCATTAGCCAATGATATGTTCCGAATCGGTGAGTGACAGGGAGGGCGCGCTCCGGTGGCCAATTGTCTTTCAGCTGGGGCCTGTGGTCCCGCTGTTTTACACTCCCCTGTGAGGCCCACTCTATGATTAAGACAAGGCTTTATTGGGGTGACTGTTCTCACCAAACACTATCAGGATCCTCACTGCTGTTAGTGGACATTCTGGCTTATTGTGACCACAGCTCGAAAGCGTTTGTTACAAAATGGTGAATGGAAATCATCACTACCATCATCAGTCAAAATGCAAAGCACCCGGATACATACAGTAAACAATTACCCTAGTAACAATCCTAGCGACATCACTACAAAGTGTTGTCCCTGGAGGGGAGACCATAATGGGTTTTGCCACTTATATATCCCACTTTGGACCAAGAGAAACTTGAATCATACAGAATATCCCTCCTTCCACACTCCTGGCTGATGTCCCTCTGCTGTGGATGGAAACGTGCTCAAAAAGGTTTCAACAAGCTCTGCTGCCAACTTTCTCCTCTACAAATCCAAGCGCTATTTAATAAAGAGGAGCATTAAGAGGAGATAAATGGTGAAAGGCCACCACCAAAAGTGCCAGCGTTCGGGCTTATTACTGCTTGCCGGAGTATGACAAAGCCGGCTGCCTTGTAGAAGGTGGCACACGCTGGATTCTGCTGGCTGCCTTCCTTGACACGAGGTTCTGGAAGGACCAGCAAGGAAGGAGCTTCTAACAGCCCTCAAAAAAACCAAAACAGACTGACATGGATACCCATAATTTTCGTTTGAGATGTCTTCTTCATTTAAATTGTCTTCTTCCGGATCATGACCTAACATCTCCAATTTCCTGCTCTCTGTAGCCAAGGAGAGGAGGAATAAGATGAAAGAGCAATGATAGCGGTGGGCAGGTGGGGGTCAAAAATGAAATGTGACGGCGGGTGGAGGAGAGACACCATGGCAGTGTGATGGATGTGCACCCGTGCCGGAAGGGGGCCCTGCATTGGGGCTGGACAGCCCGAAAGTTTGAGAATTTAGTATGTGTCGCTCGGGGGTTTTGCTGAGCATGTGGGTACTGGGAAGCCCAGGGAAACACCAGGAAATATCGGGAAGACCTGGGAAGCTTAGAGAATTATCAGGAAGCCCAGGGAAACACCAGGAAATATCAGGAAGAACTGGGAAGGTTAGAGAAGCACCAGGAAGCCCAGGGATATATCGGGCAGCACAGGGGAGCACTGGAAGATGTTGGAACCCAGCATGACCTGAGCTACAAACTGCTCAATAGAGTACTGAAACGGAAGGGTGTCAATATGCTGGTGTGGAGGAGACATAGGGGTGAAGCCTAGGCTCCTGCTAAGACCTAAGCAATGCTAACTGGTCCTGACCTGGACATAGAGTGTGATTGTGTGTGCCCTGTGAAGGACTGCTATCACACCCAGGGTATACCCCTGCCTTCTACCCTGTGCCCCCCGCCCATGACCCAGACTAGGAGGTTAGAGCACTGTCAGAATTCTCTCAGAATACTGTCAGTTACTTTTCACTGTATCTTCAAGAGTCTGCTAGTTGTATCCTTATTGTATCTTTATACAGCTATAGGTAAATGTATCTTTTAGTCTAATTTAATGGACTCTAATTTTCTACCACGGGGGTACATTAAACTAAACTGTACCAGGACTGTGCCCTTTTTTCTGACAGTGAAGATGGATAGATGGATGGATGGATGGATGGATGGAAAATAAATCTGATAACAATAATAATGAATGGCATACAACTGATGAAGAGATGCAAGAAGTTTTTATTGCTAATCTAACTTTGAAAGTAGTCTATAATTAATCTATACAGCATGTAAGGTGAAATAATTAAAGACTATTTCTAATATTTATCCAAACCAACTGCAGACCTTACCAAGTGGAAAAATACAAACTGTTTTAAAGTTTCAACAAGCTTGCATCATCCACATAAATAAGACTTCCTAGCCACAGAATAAAACCTGCTTTAAGAGATGGATAATCCTCTGTTTTATTTGATAGCAGCTAACTTCCTACGTTTGGCCTGTCGTGTTGTTTAAACCATACACATTTCTGCCAGTGACTGATTTCTCTTAAAGCATTTGGCTAATTGGCAAAACACGTCTGGGGTATTATAACTGTCACTAAATCATCATTGTCACTGTCACTGTAAATCATCATAATTGCCACAAGATTACGGCTGATTCTCACAGCCAGCTCATAAATATTTCTGCACAAATCAGCAACTGGAATGAGTAAATAAACAGAGAACAAAACAGGGAGAAAATGTGGCATTTAGGGCATAGTGGTTTACAACCATGGACTTGTGGCTAGAAAGTCACTTAATATCCTTCCATGGGCCTTTGCTGCCCATTGTATCATTGAGAAGGGTACATAAATTAGAAGTTTTCCCAATGTCATAATTTTTCAAAAACAATCTACCCAATAAAATTACTAATTTGTAGGTGGGTCAGCAGTGGGTTTAAATGACTAAAGGACCTTCAAGAGGTACTATCCTCACATTACACTCTGATATCACCTCCTCAGAAGGTACCATCCTCACCATTACACTCTGATATCACCTCCTCAGAAGGTACCATCCTCACATTACACTCTGATATCACCTCCTCAGAAGGTACCATCCTCACCATTACACTCTGTCCTCACCTCCTCAGAAGGTACCATCCTCACCATTACACTCTGACCTCACCTCCTCAGAAGGTACCATCCTCACCATTACACTCTGACCTCACCTCCTCAGAAGGTACCATCCTCACCATTACACTCTGACCTCACCTCCTCAGAAGATACCTCCTTTTCATCCTTTCATAAAAGGCTATCTGGTATCTACCCATACTCTGACAACATAGATTTCCACCATTAATGTGATCGTGAGAGAAAATGCGAGTAGTTCCCAGTGTAAGCCCCCACCACTGTGTGTATTACTGCATAACAGTGCTTTAAACAGAACGATACATGAATACTGAAACTTTTCATAATGCATAACAAACACAAACACGTGTACTTTGATGTGGTAAAGAGGCGTTCTTGCAATGAGCAGGCGGCTACCTTGAGCTTTTCATGTTCAGCCGGAAGCCCACCTTCCCCAAGGAGCTGTCATCACCTCTCCTTAGGGTGCTGGTTTTGACTCCTCCAAACACACACACACCCCCCCTCGCTTTCCCACAATTAGTTTGTTGCATCTGATTTCATCATCTCAATGAAGTTAAGTGCAATGCGTGGCCATTGTCTCATGTTTGCGACAGCGGGCGTACCACGAGCCACCAATCACGCCGGAGCCTCTGCTGGTGTTGGCGACGCCCAGCTGGCTCTTGTCGGGGTTAACGGAGGTGCTTTACGAAGTTCTAGCTAGCTGTGAAGAGGGGTCTGATGAGAGTGGAGGCCAACTCTAGCCCCCTCTTAAACAGTGTTTGCTGTGTTCACTGAGCCATTTCCATTCTGACACAATTTATCTACTTCCGGTTTATGTACAGTGTTATGCCTCCACTTTACATGGGCGCCGTTCCAGTTTCATGTGCCTCTTTTGTCTTAATAAACCTTTGGTTTTTATCAGGCTGCTGTCCAGTCGGTCTCTATCGGCCTCTGGCAGACTCCCTTCTTGGAGCGAACATCAAAACACCAGCCCGGATGCATCTGTGTTACCCCTCTTCTGTGATACAGCATTTTGTACCTTTGGTCGACGTGAAGTCTCTTCCCCAGTAATTCACTTGGGAATTGTACAGAAATGCAGATTCTGCAAGACAATTACCTGGATGTCATCACATCTCTGATAAACGTGGCTATGGGATTAAGCATAGTGCTGACCTACCGGTACTAATATATATACCAATACCGATATTAATTTCTACATAAATGTCCACATAAGATTTTATTTATGCCTGGATGCATAAATGTTATCTGCTCCACCTATCTTCATTCACAATGTTTTGTGAGCCCACAAATGTCTTGATCCAAAGGAAAAACAAGTCAATTTACCTTTTCTGACAGTTTTAAAAGACTTACTTCATTGTACAAAATCATATTTGTTCTGGATTTGTATTCTGTAATACACAGAATATAAGAACACTGTTCAGAATATATATATTTTTTTAAGTTATAGCATAGTAATGCACCCAAACCAATGTAAAAGGCCTGAAATATGGTAACAGTAGGAGTTAAACTTCAGAGGAAATTCAGGGGAAACGTTCAGAAAATTATAAACTGAACGGCCTTATGCACAGACAAAGGCACAGCGGTGAACTCTGTCCATGAGAAATTGCGTAAGACTCATTAAATTCAGGTCATGCTTCCTAAACACTTCCCTAATATGGGCCTAATGAACACAGTCATTTTTCAGATTATACAGAAATTAAATCCCTTTCGCCACAACCACTGTGAAGCTTTTCCTCATAGCAACCGTTTTAAAAGTGACTTAAAGTGCATGTTGCTTTGTGTGGTATTCTGTATTTCTTTTCTGATACTTCCACCTCAGTATATTTACACAGTGTACAGATGTATGTTACAAATCACCAGAGCAAACAAACCCATCAGAAGGGGCCCTGCAAGTAGGCAGGCCGTCTTATCTCCCAGAAGCCAATGGGGCGGTGCTTCGCTGGGGTCAGGGGGTCATTGCCAGGATTCGGCCTTGCATCCTGGGTGATATTGACGCCCTGTCCAGCATCATTACAGGAAGTTGGGCAGGGGTGGGCATAGGTGGGCTGGTTTGGAGTGGCTTCACTTAATGTATTGATCTAATGTCCTCTGAAGGGGGGGAGGAGGTGGTTGGGCAATAAAAAAAATCATTACAAGGAGATGGTAGGACAGCTCAGCAGGTCCTGGTCGAGACCCCTCACTGATCTGGAGTGCTGGATCGCTCCCGCTCGACCCTGGAGGTCTTTCACGCCTCATGCCACCACCCAACATCGGCAGGGAGGTGAGGGGTCTGAACCAGCGAGGTTGGCAGGCCTATTCCAGCAGATGCTGTGCAATTTAGCCATTCAGATTCTCATGCCAGCTGGGCACTGAAAGGGTGGGGGAGCAAAGCAGAACAGAGAACCCCCCCCCAACCCTAAACCTAACCCCCACAGCAATAGTAGGTGTCATAAACAGCAGTCCTCCTTAACGTTTATTCTTCCTGCATGAACTTTGTGCTAAAGGTTACGAAACCCTCGATTGTGGCTCAGTTCTTTAAAATTTAAAATGTGACGTCGGCGAAAACACAATATTCAGAAACTACTGTCTTTTATAAGTTATGCAGAGAATTTATCACAGAATAGTTGAGTTTCTGGGGAACCTTTCCACAAATCAGTCATATTCAATAGCAACACACTATTTCAACAGCGGAAGCAACAGCAGTATCCGTTTGACACTATATTGCCATAGGAACGTCATTTACAGCACCCTCCACAATTATTGGCACCCCTTGTAAAAATTTGTTAAAAAGGGTTTTAAAAAATCCACCTTTTCGTGAAGCAGCTTCATGTCACACTGAAAAATTGAGAAAAAAAACCTGTCACGTAGCGGGGTCGACGGACAGGCAGAAACGCAAGAGGAGCCGGTCAGACGGGCAAACGGGGTTTTAATATGGGTAAACTGGGTGGACAAGCAAGGCAACACAACACTACTCACGTTTATTGGCACGATTATTGGCACCCCTGCTTTTAATACTTTGTACAACCTCCCTTTGCCAGCATAGCAGCACTAAGTCTTCTCCTATAACATTTTATAAGGTTGGAGAATACAGAGCAGGGCATCTGAGTCCATTCCTCTTTACAGAATCTCTCCAGATCATCCAGGGCCCTAAGCCATCTCTTGTGCACTCCAGGGCCTTTGGAGGAAAAACAGCCCCACAACATCACAGAACCTCCACCATATTTCGCATTTGGGATAAGGTTCATTTCATTATAGCCATCATTCTTTTTATGCCAAACCCATCTTATGTTTATTGCCAAAACTCTCCATTTTTCTTTCATTAGACTATTGGATTTGGTTCCCGTCAAAGTTGTATTAGTGTTTCGCAAACTCCAGGTGCTTAAGTTTGTGGTTAACTGGCAAAAAAAACTTCTTTCTGTCATACCTTCCAAATAATCTGTTAGCATGAAGGGGGCGTCTAGACATAGCAACCCAAAGATTTTACTTGGTCTTGTAATTCACCAACAGTCATCCTTGGGGATTTTTTTGCCTCTTATGATTCTCCTCACTGTACGTGAAGGAAAAATAAACTTGGGTCCTCCTCCAGGCAGGTTTGTAACAGTTCCAGTTGTTGTCCACTTTTTCATTATTGCCATAACAGTAGAAATGGGCGTTTTAAGGCAAGTAGCTATTTTTTAGTGCCAATTCCCTGACTTGAAGGTCAATACATTTCTCCCCCATTTGGTCTGTATGTTCTCTTATCTTTCCCATGTTGATGGATGACTAAGGGAATCTGGACTCGGTCTCACCTCATGTTTGTACCCCAGTTAATCAGGAAGTCATGGATTACAGCTTGAAGGTTCCTATTCACTCCATTTAACTCAGAGATATACGATTTACAGGGGAAACGTGCTTCAGTTACATTGTGTTCACATTAGTTTCCAGGGGTTCCAATACTCGTGGCTTCATAGAGCCCCCCCGGTAACAGGAAGCTGTCTACATAGACCCCCCACCCCCGTTGGTAACAGGAAGCCATCTTCATAGAGCCCCCCCAGGTAATGGGAACCCGTCTTCATAAAGCCCCCCCTAAGTAACAGGAAGCTGGCTTCATAGAGTCCACCGGTAACAGATTACAATTTAAACAGCAGGGGTGTTAGACATGGCAGTGACACAAGGATCACATGACCTGCATCAGGAAGGCTAACAGCAGTGCGTGTACCAGCATCACATGACCCGCATCAGGAAGGCTAACAGCGGCGCGTGTACCAGCATCACATGACCCGCATCAGGAAGGCTAACAGCGGCGCGTGTACCACAAGACCCAGCTGGGCTTCTGCTTTCCGCGGCCTATTGGCAGACGGACCTTCTCCGGGCCGTTCCATTGCTTTTTTTTTTTTTTTGCATTGTTTAACCAAATCAGCAATACAGAAATCTAATTAATGAGTATCAACAAGCCATTACGTTTCCAATTATTGGGAAGCAATTCAGAATTAATCCTACACACCAGCAGATTACCTCTGGGAGAATGACTGCAGCACTCTCCACCATGGGGAAGGCCATGGCTGCCAGATACCATGACATTTATTTATTTAGTGCACACTTCTATGCAAAGCAATTAGCATTTTAGAGAGAAAGCAGGGTCAGACAGTCCCTGGAGCAAACGGGGGTTAAGGGCCTTGCTCATCGGCCCAGTGGTGACATCACTTTGCCAACCCTGGGACTTGAACCAATGACCTTCTGGTTACAGAGTTCCAAGCCACTAAGCCACAAACCGCCAACTTTTCCTCAAGTCCCTTGATGCCACCCTTCCATGGCTATCACAGACTAGTGGGGAGGGACGAAGAGTGGAAGGATAAATAAGGGGGGGCTCAAGGCTGAGGGGTCGTTTCTCACAGAAAATAAAAATTAATTGTAAATTTCAGGGTATTACATTAAAAAAGATTTTTACTTTTTTGATTCCATTCACAGATCTTTGTGGGGACCTGAAAAATGGTCTCTACAATGTCAAAAAACTGCTTTCATCGTGTGGGCCATTTGGCCCCAAAATTGTAATATAAACCTAATCCACACACACACACCTTGGGCAATTGAGAAATTCCAGTTTTTGACATTTAAACTCCTTTCCAGTAGAAAGCCTCAACGATAACCAATATTTAAACATACACAATTTGACATATTCCCAGGGCATGCAAAAGATGATTAAACTGTGATTTAAAACACTTTGAACATTCAGCTCTGTATACAAGCACAGCTCAGTGGAGTCTTAAAAGAAGTTTACAAGTGTTTCCGAAGAGCAGTGTGGCTGCCTTCACTCTCTGCTCTACT
The DNA here is from genome assembly GCA_026777045.1 of Hyperopisus bebe. Classification (NCBI taxonomy): domain Eukaryota; kingdom Metazoa; phylum Chordata; class Actinopteri; order Osteoglossiformes; family Mormyridae; genus Hyperopisus; species Hyperopisus bebe. Next base: position 21,072,656 of record JAODJW010000019.1, read on the forward strand.
TTTGAACTACTAAGATCATCAAACATTTGATCACTGTCTATTGTCATTTATCTTTCCGACATCTTTGTGATCCACCCATCCGTTGCCTACAAGTGCTTGTCTAGTTGAGGGCCGCAATGAGCTGAGAATCTATCCCAGGATACAATGCACTCTGTATTCAATCCTATGTATCCAACCCCCACGTTTCACACTGTAACCCCCCCCCATCACCCGTTGTTTGTATGTCTCACCATGGTCCTGGGGGAGCGTTATTTCATGATGCTTTATTTGCTATTCGTACAAATAGCATTTTGGAATGTGTTAGCTGTCACATGACCCATCTCTGGCCGTGTCATCACTCTGTGACGGCTGGGTCCCCTCAATCTATGTCAAAGACAAGACACTCAAGGGAAACACACTGAGACTCTTCCTCAGACCATGTGAGAAAGCTGGAGTAACCAACGGAAACCATGGAAACACACACACACACACGTACGCATGCATGCAGACACGTACTCACACAGATATACACAAAGAGAGAGAGAGACACACACACAGTCCACATATTCATATCTTTATGGGGACTCTCCATTCATTTCTATGGGCATAACCCTAATCCCAGCAATGACGACCTTAGCCCCTACCCAGCCCTAACCTTAACCATAAATAACCAAACTAAATACACAACCTTTTGATTGCAGGCACAGATTTTTATAAAATTGAGGTTTATAAAAAAAATAACTTTATAAAAAAGTTACAGGTTTTTATCGCATTTTGGGGAAATCTGGTCCCCACGATGTAATAATTACTAAAACGCACACACATACAGACAAGCATTCACAGGGACATACACAGAGACACACACACACAGGCACAGGACCAGCCCTCCTCTTCATAACCAGATACAAAATTCCATAAATGATTTAGGGCCCTAGACTTTGAAGCAGCCCCCTTTTAAGTGGAGATTCCAGCTACCTGCTCGAGCCCCGACGAGATGTAGAAGAAGAAGGACCATAAATGATGGCGTGGGTGTGACGTGCATCCCTGTCAAAGCCCAGGGCCAGCTCACAGGCCCTTTGATGATCAGCACGCACTAAGGCACTGACGGCCCAATCAGCATCAGCCAATCAGCTGATGCGTTTACCTTTTTATGTACTGTTATGGTTTACTGATGTTCCCACCAAGATCTCAGAGGCTGCACATTCTGCATTTTCAGAGAATTCTCTTAACAACTACATCTCCCGCACTGTAAGCTCCGACCCAGTGTTGAGGGTGGGAGGTCGTTTGGGTTGGTTTGTCAAGAGGTGAGGATCTGCACATGCGTCCATCCATCTGTTGAGCGGGTGAGCGGGTGAGCGAGGCATCGCAGGAAACACTAATGGGCGCATGGTGAGGGGGCGGAGCATGCCAGCGAGGCTTTGAAGCGAGATTCACCAAGGCAACTGTTAGCCACACACAGCAGCCAATCGCAGCAAAGCTCCCCTCCTCCCCCCTGCCCGCCTCTCACCTAAGCCCACCTCCTGCCCCGTACTCCTCAATGTCCTCTGCTGTCCAGGGATGCCCCCAACAGCCCCCGTCAGCAGTTAATCACTGCAGCTGCTACTAAATCTCAGAAATAAACACCATGTGGACACCATACGCAAGGAAGACAAGTCAAGGCGCTGAGATACACGTTTAGTCAGGCCTTGGAGCCCAGGCTAGGTAAAGCTGCTCTCTCTTCCCCCAAGAACCAGAAGAACATAAATATGTGTTTTCTCACTTCTGGGGATCAGAGCCAGGCTTCCTGCTCAAACAAACAGAACCACAAACCAAAAGGTATGATTTCCCAGGATACCCAAGTATCTGCCCGCCTGGCCAATGGCTCGAACCCGAGCAGATGTGAAATTCAAATGCGTTTCCATTCCGACACACCTGGGGACACCAGGGGAGGGACCCAGATGGGGGCCTGAAAGTCCTCACGCACGGAGGCAGAAAGGCGGAATCATGTTCACCATTTACACGAGATGCCAGTTCCATGAGTTTATCCAGGACAGTGTTTCGCTTTGCACGTGGCAATATTCACGGATACAAACACATGCAGAGGTCGAAGGTCAGCAGAGAAGCACTGCGACCCGACGGGGCCCAGTCCACAGGTCGAGGCAGAGATGCAATCGCCGGCCACCGCCCAGGAAATATTCCCTAGTTTGACATCTTCTGATTAATGCCCCCATTCCTGAGTCTCTAGCAAATTGAAAATCAATATTAATTAGCATGGTCACTGAACCGGATTCTGACTGAAATCAAGTGACTGGCACAGGCATTTGTGTACAGGTGTGTGTGTGTGTGTGTGTGTGTGTGTGTGTGTGTGTGTGAGACATCCTGTCACTTCACTCCCATGCACAACAGCCCCCCCCCATATCCCTCCCACTCCAGGTGTCCCCCATCACCTACTGTACTCTGTCCCTAAAGGCTGGTACTCACACTGTCACTGTTCCCAGAGAGGGGACTCCTTACATCAGCCATCTGTCCTTGAGTCGTGTCACTTTCTAAAGGAAACTTTCTGGAACGCATCATGCTCCATGTATCACAGCGTGTCGTGCAGGGTCAGAACGCTGGAGCTGGTATCTGCCTTACATGCATTTCCCGTGTATGTAAGCATGCCTGCCATTTCGTGTTAATGGGGTCCTTATCAGAGTGCCCGGCATATTTGGGTGGTGACACCAGGGTGCGTGACTGCATTCCCGAGTGATTAACGTGGCCCCAGCTGCATCCGGCGCGTGAGGGGTTCGCGACCCGACAGCTCGTTGACTTTTACGGCGTGCTGTAAGTGCCCGCTCCTCAGCTCGGGGTTTATATATCAGCTTCGTCGCTCTTTTTTAATAGACATCAGTGCCGCCATGAGTAAATGCTCTTCCCTGTCTCAGGCTTGACTTGCCCTCCTGCACAAATACAAATATAATCCTGCATCGTCTAAAATGCGATCAATACCAGACGGGCACAGACTGGCAGTAAACACTGAGCGTTCCTGCTAAATATATCACTCATTGTCCAGGGCAGCTCAATCCTGTTCCTTACCCCGGGCAACGCATATATATTACAGGACCCACACCTTTAAGAGGCGTAAAAAACTTCAGGCTATAATCCAAACTCTGCGAACAGGTCAGTTCACAAGCCACCCCTGAGAAAACATTACAATTGGTGGAATATACTGTAAAGAGAGTAAACTTGTAGTAGTGGTAGTAGTAGTTAAAGTGCAGGATTAATCGATGCCTGACATAGAACTACTCAACAAGCACTGATTTACATTGCACTTTAATACTAATTCTGATAATGCAACATTATTACGCTTAAGGGGCACTCTGCACCTGTCATTGATGTCATGGGAACACACTCACTGGGCTGCCAGTGATGGTGGTTTCTAAGCTCTGGATCACTGATTCCCAATCCGGTCCACAGGGGCCCACAGACAGTCCATGTTTTTGCGAACACATTTTTAGTAAAAACGTGGACTGTCTGGCAGAAAACTGGGAGGGACTAAAAACATGGATCGTCTCTGGGTCCCCAAGCACAGGGTTTGGAAGCACTGCTCTAGATCATAAGCAAACTATGCTGCTTAGTGCCCAATGGCCACAAGGGGGCTCCCTAATCTTATCACCCCATAAAAATGGGAGAAGATGACAAATGACAACTAGGTTAGTCAAATTTTGCTTATGGCCCCCGAAAAGGGTTGGGGGCCGGCCCTGCTCTGGGTCCTCGTCCTGACGTGGGATAGCCGGGAGTTCCAGAAAGAGGCAGCGGAAGCCTGTCTCGCGTGTACATCATGGAAGACCGCCCTCTATGGATTTACTCCTTTTACAGAAATCCAACGATCAAGAGCAGCCTTGTAAAAATAAGCATGTGACCCACATACGCGTCCAATGTGGAGGCATCAGAGCACCCCAGGCGTATTTGTGAGCACAGCTGGCACGGATGTCAAATCAAATAGCCGGACACGGTGTAAACAGTGCGGCCTTCAGCAACGGTGCCCCCTCAGGGGGAGTTTATTGTCACATCCACCACTCTGTACTAATTTTACACAGCGCTCGCTCTGCCGAATCTGCAGTCTCAGTGTGCAAGGCCGTCAATTTGCACGCCGGCGAAATGCACAAGTCTCGCACGACTCGCACACGCTTTGACAGGAAATAAAGCCAGTTAAATACGGAAACGCATCTATCCGTCTATCAGTACATCCATCCAGCCATTCGTCCTCTTCCGGCTGCTTGCCCTGGTCAGGCTTTCCGGGATGGTGGCTTTCTGTGACCCGTGGCCGTCCGCAGCCTGGCGTTTTGATGTCTGCGGGAACAGCAGAGAGGAAGGAACCGGGAGCCCAGGAACAAAGCAGCCTCAGCCCATCGAGAGAGTGCAAACACTGACACACACGATCACACACAGACATTCACGCATTCACACTCAATCACACACATACGCAAACACCACATGCATACAGACTGGATACACCCAAGAAGAACTAGCAGACACACAGGCGCCTGTGACGCCTGAAGAACAGCCTCAACACCTTGGCAAAGAACCACTGACAGCCGCCCTGTTTGGTTCGGTTGCTTGTGTTTTCCATGGCCATCCGGGAGCTTCTCTGGCTTCTCTCGCAAACCCTCATTAGTGCTTCCACCTAGGTTTCCTCCACAAGGGTCCCCAGCGGCAACAGCAACCTGAAAGTGTTCTGACCCAGCGGTGCCAAGTGGTCTGAGCCACCACCAGCACCAGCATCTTCTTATGCGGAGAGCAGGTAACCACGACAACAACGTGGGGCTCGTCCCGTTCCATGCGTGCGTGGCCTGACCACACCTCCTGTTATTTCATTTAGAGCCAAATTAAATAATTTGTTCTGCTATGTTTGCTCTGCATTCCCTTTAATGGAAAGGTGTCCTAATTAAAAGTCCCTTGTGACAACAGCTCGTAAACAGCCTTTATAAGGATAACAAGGACACACAAACCTAATTACCAAACATCTACATGTAAAATGTTTACACAGAGCCAGACCTCCCAAAGCTGCTTGATCTCTAACTGGAATATTCTGGGGCACATAAAAGTACACACTAAACACCCCTTATCTGAATGCACCGATCAATTCCAGTGTGAAAAGGATTGTGACAACAACTATAAGGCTCAACGGATTTTGAAGGGTTTTTGGAACATGAACAATCTCCCAAAAAGTAGAAAAACTCAAAGTAAAACATTCAATATCAAACCAAAGGAAGCAAACATCCAGGAAGTAAAACATTCAATATCAAACCAAAGGAAGC
>JAODJW010000019.1:21078013-21103711 GCA_026777045.1 Hyperopisus bebe
AAGTAAAACATTCAATATCAAACCAAAGGAAGCAAACATCCAGGAAGTAAAACATTCAATATCAAACCAAAGGAAGCAAACATCCAGGAAGTAAAACATTCAATATCAAACCAAAGGAAGCAAACATCCAGGAAGTAAAACATTCAATATCAAACCAAAGGAAGCAAACATCCAGGAAGTAAAACATTCAGTATCAAACCAAAGGAAGCAAACATCCAGGAAGTAAAACATTCAATATCAAACCAAAGGAAGCAAACATCCAGGAAGTAAAACATTCAATATCGAACTAATGAACCCAAACACCTAGGAAGTAACTGATCATTTGGGTTGTTTAGAAGCTAATTGAGTGGATTGCCAGTTGAAATAAACTAATGCTAATGGTTTGAGGTGTGGTATGAGGTATTTGCAGGTAGGTAATACTCCAGTAGTGTCATACTTTCCATGTGCTGTACTATTACTGGGCTCTTTTGTGTAAAAAGTAATTAGTGTTTTGTATCCTGTGTCATTCCATAAAAGACAACCATGAAATGCCATACTGTCTGACACTAATTACACTGCTATGAGACAGATATGGACCCATTAAAGTTCACCCCCATGACTCTGTGAAAGATGGTTGGATTAATTCCCATGTAGGCCGGGGTATGTTTTTCCCATCTTTACATGTTTAAGTTTAAAAAGCTGTTAAGAGTGACAGAGCAGGATAAGAATAAAAGCAGCTTACTTCAGCATATTTTTATCTGACCAAGTCTGGTCAAATTACAGACTACATGCATTAAGGCTCTCTGCCCCAATTAAGATGATGACAATGCAATAGTACTATATATAATTACCCTTAAGTGTGGAAATAGTCATGGCATAGAAAAAATCTCAGGGTGATTCAGTTAAATAAGTACAGTAATCAGAGGATAAGCTAACCGGCAAGAACAGGGGGCAGGCACAGCAAGGCCCCTGGACGGACCTGAGAATGGTCCAGCCCATCCCTTTTGCAGAGCCCCAGGAGCACGGGACTTGGGGGTCACTTTCAGAGATTACACAGGAATACTGAGTCATGTTATTCCATAATGTTCCACATTGTCTGTATCCCAGGAGTGTAGGATATGGAGGGATACTCTCAGGGATCACTCAGGAATGCTGAGTCATGTTATTCCACAAGCTTCCAGCCTGTTTGTGAAAAATTATTAAAGGATATAAAAGAAAACATACAGGTAAAATTAATGAACAGGTTAGGCCAGTCACTAAGATAGAGGTAATAAAAGTCATTGATAGTAATATTAAAATTGCTAATTATGACAATACACAGTGTTGAGCGAAAGTCTTTGGCTGCAAAAGAAATGTGTTTAAATTATCTTTATGTTGTTGTAAAACTATGATGTTGATTCAAGTGTGTCAGCATAGCCATTTCAAAACCGCTCCTAAAGTCACCCCAGTATTTGCACCACTAGTGCACCAATGTGTTTGTGGACTTGACCACTAGTGCACCATGCACGGCTAATCAATATGTCATCTATCACGACATGCAGAACGAATGACTTGAGGAGAGGTGTTTGGCGAAACAAAAGCGGTTTTATTGAACGTAAACAAACAGGGACTGGTAATTAACAAGACTGCAAGGGACTGAGGGCTAGAACAGCAAAGGACAGGACAAGACGGGATGAGACCAGAATGGACTGGACTGGACTGGCCTAAGCTGGGCAAGGCTCACGCTGACAGCAGTGTTAATTTTGACAGAAAATTTTTATTTAGTTTTAGTCATAGTCCTTTGACTAAAATGTAATTTAGTTTCAGTCATAATTTAGTCATGTAAATTATTTTAGTTTTAGTCAGCTAAATATCAAGATTATAGTCGACTAAAACTACAGTTGATTTAGTCGAATAAAATTGAAAGTGTAAAGTGCAATGTTTAAAGTTTCTCTTTGACGTCAGAAAGTCATTATGTTCACAAGATGAAATTAAACCAATGTTTACAGTACACACACACAATTGTGCAGTACACAAAGACACGGATTTCACTCTTATTTGAAACACAAGCTTATGTTTATTTACCCAGAAACTGAGTACTGTAAAATCAGTTAGTGCCATTAGTGCAAAAATAAAATTACTTCAAAGAAAAAGTGCATAGGCTATAATGGCACCCGGCCTGTTCTCTCGGAATAATAAAACAGAAATATTAAAATAAATATTTGTAGACGTAGTTTAATTGGTGATTTCATGTTCGTTGAAGTTTCTGCTTTTTAACAACTGTATAAAGTAAATATTATTATATAAATCAACTCAGGTGAAACAAAAAATGGACGTTTTCATAGCTGCCAAATCTCAAGCATCTGGCATGAAACGCTTTCAGACTCATGCAGGAAATCTTACTGCAAATCTATATTATACCATTATAAACCTAAAATTAGCTACGTCCAAAGTGTATTTACATGGTTAAATACAGAAGCAGACTATTTACAAGGTAAGAGTATTACAGTATTAAGGTATTTACAGATGAAAGAGGAAGCGATCCTACGATCTGTTTGCATGCTGAGTTGGTCTGGCTGTTTCAATTCAATTTATTTTTATATAGCACCTTCCACAACGCAGTCACCTCAGGGCACTTGACAAGAGTGTGTGGCGATATATTACTACCATTTTTACAAAATGGTGCATGAAACAGGGAAAAGGGAAAGAATGAGAGCCAGAAGACAATGGAAGAGAAGAACCAATAACTCCAGAGTAAGGAGGAAATCTCTGAGGGTCCTAGGTTGACAAAATCAAGTACAAAAGCTTCCCTTTTTGTTTTATAAGGGTACAGACTCCAAGTCCAAGTTGCCCCAAACCTGCCCAACAAATGCATCTCTGTTTAAATGCATGTGAGATGAGTTTTAATGACATGGTCGGTTTCGTCTCAGTAACGTGAGCGATGTTTGGGCAAGTCATGTGGCTGGCTACCTCATTGTAAAGAGTGTTTTTCTCAGTGTTGAACTTTTTCTGTACTATCATCCAGTTCTCACCACCTGGACTGTATTTATGTACCTCTGCTGCCAAGAGCTCATTAGGTTTAATAAAATGCTTTGGGGAGGGAGCTCACAACAGGAGTGGCTCACAGACAAACTGTGTGCACACATACGAGTCAGCAAGCAGTGCCGTGTGAGTCCTTTGCGGGATTCACGCTTATTAGGCCAAGTACTGTAACTGGCTGCAAGCTGGATGCTGCTGTACTTTAGGTTTAGAATAGGGGGTCCTTAGACTCCTTGGTGGCCAAACAGTGGATTCTGCAATCAAACAATCCCCCAGTAAAAATGCCACATAATTCACTACAAAACTCGCTCCAGGCAAACCCAGCACGCATAATTCCCAGGCCTAGGGACCAAATTACTCAAATCAGGCCCCCATGATGCCCTCTCCTTATGGTTATAGCCCTGAGACACGTCAGATCAGCTAACATGTTTATTAACCTTTCATCTGTTGCACAACAAGCATTCCAGAAAATTCCTGTTGAGCAGACTTTTCAAGCTTGCTCTCTAGCGCCCCCTTAGGGGTAGCCAGGGCACTGAGCAGAGTGCTGGCTGTAGGATCCTGCTCGTGGTGAAAGTGGGCAGACTCAGCATTGTCAGAAGCAAAATGGACCAAGCCAGAGCCCGATACGTAATGCGTCCTCTCTGCCATTTGCTAAATAGTCATCTGGCTCTACAGGCGCAGTTTCCGTCAGAGGGACCACATGACGACGACGGCCACATTTACAGGCTGCTGATGTTGCCAACGGCTGTTTCTGCGAGCCAGTCGCAGCTTTACAGGACAGCAGAGATGTTCCCTTTCACAGCTTATGAAAATTAAAATGAGATGCGAAAAAGCTGCCATTTTGTCGAGTCTGGGGTTTTGGAGCGAAGGTATCTACAGCAAAGCCAAGTGCAGGACTCTGGAAGCCCAGCTGATGATCCACCATGGGGTGAAGAATTCAAGAGGAATCTCTCAATAAAGAAAATCTGGTAGATGATTTGGGTAAACCAAGAAACAAAACGTTGCAGCCAGATGTTGACCTGTAAAACGAAGAACCTTATAGCCATAAAACCTTTAATTCCCCCCAAACATTCCCTGAAGGGCTGCTAGAGTTTAATTCTAATGGGTTCAGAAGTAGGGGCAGGTGTCCTACACAACCAAGCTGGTCCTCTGGAGTAATTCAAGTAAAATGCTGAACCTCTAGGTATACGTGCTAGGGGTTTGCTATAGCTTATGGGGAGCACTCTGCAACTGGAACATTTTATTTTTTTTGGGGGGAGGGGGGTCAAGGGAATTTCCAATAGGGAAATTCCCTGCCAAGCCTGGGATTTGAACCAGTGACCTTACAATCACACGAAGGCCTCCCCCCCACTCCCTAGTCTGGGGAAGCCTTTCAGAATTAATGAGGCGGCAGTTGCCGGATGTGTTCAGAACATTCACCGGTAGACGAGCCGTCCTTACGGGATGCGAAAGACCTCAAATGAGGCGTGATAATCCGTCAGGGCCGAGGAAGCAGACACGGGCAGGATGAGGCGCTCGTGTCAGTGTGCATGGATGTGCCCCTTCCAAAATTAAGGGGGGGGGGGGGTGATTCAATGAGAAGGGAACGCCTGCTTTCAGTCCCCCCCCCCCCCCCCCAGAGTCATTTTGAGACCTACAGCACAGAGCAGCCAGCTGTCCGTCAAGGTAGCTAGATTCTGAGTATCAGAAGCAGCTCGGCAGGCACATGTTTTGATGCATTAACCCGTGTCTCACCCATGGAAATGGAAACCCCAGTGAAAAGCACCCCCCCCCCTAACTTCAATGCATGGGCAATAGATAGACTCCGATTCAAACTCACTTGGAACATGTTCCAGCCAAAAGGTAGTTTTACTTATGGATGAAATACAACACTGTAGAATAACAGATTCTATTGCAGTGTACAGTGTATTGTTTTTGCAACATTGTCTTATTTTGGTGTCTTAACAGCTTTATTAATTAAGTGAAGAGAGCTGAGTAGTAAAAAGAAGCAGCAGGGGTGTGGTGCTGTGGGTTAGGACACTGTGTCTGTGATCGGAAGGTAGCAGGTTCAAATCCCAGGGTCTGCAGAGTGATTTTACCATAGGGCCCCGGAGCACAGACAGGAGCCGCCAAAGCAACCGTGTCAATAGGGAACCACATCCCAACAAATCCCCATTTATTAGAAGCCACATCCCAGTGAGACACTTACCTTGTGATTAGAGAACCACAATCCAACAAATCCCCATTTATTAGAAGCCACATCCCAGTGAGACTCTTACCTTGCACCATTTAACCCAGGGGTGTCCAATCTTATCCGCAAAGGGCCGGTGTGTATGCAGGTTTTCGGGATAACCTGTAGGTCAGCTGTTCAAACCCAGGTGTGAGGACTCTTCAGCCAATCAGTCCTCTAATTAATAATCTAATTAGGGAGTTGGAGCGAAAACCCGCATACACACCGGCCCTTTGCGGATAAGATTGGACACCCCTGATTTAACCAAACGTCCAGCTGTACAAATTAGGCTAAGTACCTGGTGAGGGCGCTGTGTGTAATGCGCTGCACAATAATAAATCAGAGCATGGGAAATCCAAGGGGTGCAATGACCACGGCTACCTGGTGAGGGCGCTGTGTGTAATGCGCTGCACAATAATAAATCAGAGCATGGGAGATCCAAGGGGTGCAATGATCACGGCTACCTGGTGAGGGCGCTGTGTGTAATGCACTGCACAATAATAAATCAGAGCATGGGAAATCCAACGGGATATTTTTTACAGGTTTTTATTTAATTTTCAAGCCTATGGATAGATTCCTACCCAAGGACATAGTTAGCGAGGAATTTATGGGGGGGTGGGTCTTTACTGGGGGGGTGATGGCAAACAAATATAATACAGAAAATTATTCATGAGTTAGACCAATACATACATAGTTATTCGGGGGGGATTAAAAACAGATTACGAGGGTTTTAGCCCCCCTACTATAGGCCTAGCAATGTCCCCGTTCCTGCCTTACAGAAATGCTTTTTTAAAAAAAGTACATTCCATTCTTCTGCCTGGAATATGCAATCCACCAAATCTTAAGGGCAAACCCAGACTATAATCTGAAGCGTAAGTGAAGACATCACCGTTACCAACTTCAGCAGCGTTGCAGGAATTATTACCCATCACAGCACCAAAACACACTAATGGGGTATTGAAAGCAAAGATGGCAGCTGCCTGGCCTCTATTTGTGAGATACTGCAGCTCAGAATCAACATTCATTATTCCCTGGAAAAAGCCCTCAGCCCCATCAGCCTAAATTGGCTTAACAAGCCTTCAATCTGCTTTGCACTCGGCGGCACTTCAAAGGCGACCGCAGGAAGTGGGGGGCAGAGTGAGAACACAAGGGGTCGCCGTGGGGGTCCCGCCCACCGTGTGTACACAGCGCCACCCCCTCCACTACACCCAAGCATGCTGAGCTACTTACGCTAATGCCGCGTGTTGCCTTATTTATAAGATGCTAATTACGATCTTTGTCTAAACCGACCGGCTCCTTCACCGCACCATGAAACATTAGAAAAGGATCCAAAGAAAATGTAGCAAATTTTATAAACACATGCGGCACTCGACAGTGCCCCCTCTGAGGGTGTCGAGCCTCTCGCACTGGTGGGGGGGCAGTGAGGGGCCCACAATGCAGTGTTCAGGTGAGGCTGAGAGGGAACAAGCAGGTGAATCCTGCAGCAGCTCGGTGCTCATGATTATTAATCATAGATAGACAGGTAGAAACATACAGACAGACAGACAGAGAGAGAGACAGGCAGACAGAAAGAGAGAGACAGAGAGACAAGTCAATAGATACATAATAGATATATAGAATAAATTGAATGTGCGTATGTGTGTGTGTGTGTGTGTGTGTGTGTGTGTGTAATTCGCCAAATAAAAAGGAAACAGCACTAAAATGAGATTCGCACCAAGGGCCATGGATGCTACAGAGCTCCCCCCCCACACACACACACACACACACTCTTAATTAGGGAAGAGATGATTAAGAGAGGCCGAGGTCAGCTGGGGATCATTCTCCTGCTGGGGGATAGCAGATCCTGGGCAAACATCCTTAGGTTCCTTCCAGCCTTCAGATTCCTCACGCTGAATAATCAAAGTCAAAAGTCAAAGTGAAACTCTCTTTTATTGTCAGTTTGAGATATATGATGCATGGAATCATAAAATGAGGTGAAATATCGTTCTCGTTGGTCATAGTATGCAAATGAAAAAGAAACTGAATATAAATATGACACATATAAACATAATATAAGCATGACATTTAAAAATATTGACATTATGATTTAAAAAGTACAGGCGACCTCCTAGTTAGTGTAAAAAGAATTTGACGTGGAAGCAGAATGTGCAATAAAGGAATTTACGACGTTTTGACTGTTTGGACTGTGAGTATCTGCATGTTTGATGAGGCTGCTGTACCCAGAAGCAGAGGGCATGAAGCGGCACGTGCTGAACCCAGACCGGCCAGCGCTGGGATCTGCAGCCGATTCCCACGGCAGAGTAATGGCTGACTGGTGATTACTGGGCTTTGTCTGTTTACGCGGTGCTATGTCACGGAGGTCCGGCCTTCATTCCAGCTGACGGGGTGACGGAAGGGTGTCCTCACTGTGTGGCACTTCTAATAAGCGTCACAATTACCTTTCACACTTAGCTGCCAAGTCATGCCACGCTGGAGCCAAACTAACTGGGCCACTGTTGGGAAGCGAGCGCCAGCGCTAACAGGCGTGCCAGTGCAGCCATCATGGATATATATATAGGTGGTGCAGCATCGGGTCGCGACCCATCAATGCAGAGACTAGTCTGCCGGACACTCGCACCCTGGGGCATGATAGGATCTCATCCGGTCCACTACCAGGCTGAGGCAGGTTTGCGAGCATTGATTATGTAGATGGGCGACAACAAATGCAGAAATTGTGGAAAAATATATCGCTGGATTAACTGACCTGAACACATTCCCTCCTGTGCTGGTGTTCTATTTGGGCACCAGGGGGCAGCATAGAGGCATCTCGCCTCCCAGGCTGTAGGTTCGATTCCCACCATGTGTGCTTCTCCGTACGTCTCCTAAAACAAGCCCGTCTTTACACCTTGGATTAAAATACATCCGCTAAATATAGAAAGTCATTGAAGCTTGGCTTTCCCGCCATACGGACATGTTTAAATGGCAGCGAGTGGTTAAGCGGCACCTGCTGTTTATCTGGTCGCCGCAGGGAGCCAGCGCGTCCTGCTGCAGGTGACACCTCAGAGCGGGTTTGTTCACTCTGCGTTTCATCCGCAGCTTTCAGGCGAAAGCGACATGAAATCCGCAGTGCGCCGTGCATTCCTGCGCCTCTCCACATCCAATTTGACGAGAAACAAATGAGCTGAGGGAGATTTCTTGTTGCCTGCACAGCGGGACGATCTTATACAGTTTACACGGTAGAAGGCATTAATCCTATGGATTTAAAATAAAAATATCTTCCCTTTTTAAGGTATTGTGAAATTCAAATATTTATGTATAAATGAAATGTACAGCTTCAGTGTATTCGTAATATTCCACATTGCCCTAAGCAGAAACACACAGCCATTCAAAGGTTAGAAACAGTAAACGTTAAACACGATAAACGGCCCATAATGAATGGTTACTTCTGGCTGCTCCTCTGGGCACCGTGAATTGCACACCACGGATATTTGAGATCCGTGCTTAATGTTTCTTGTTTAATGTCTGTCTTATTTCTGTATCCTTATGTCCTCCGTTTCCAGTCATAGAGCTCAGCGATAACACATTTCGCTGCATACTGCATGGAGTATTGTGACTAATGAAATTCTGAAACTGGAATGCTGGCAGTGCTGGTCAATGACAGCTTCGCTGGCTCACTCGTCCTCACAGGAGGGTCTCAAACAAATCACCAAACCTAAAGGCTGCTATGGGGAACGGCTGCGGTGTGCAGCTCAGAAGGTAAGGCCTCTGTGCCTATGATTGGATGGTGGCTGGTTCGAATCCCATACTCAGCAGAGTAGCCTTATCTCTGTTGGTCCCTTGAGTAAGGTCCCTGACCCCCTAAAAAATTCTCCAGGGGTGCTGGATGAACAGGTGACCCTCGCAAAAGGAGAGCATGATGGGATATGTGAAACCTAACACCTCCCAGTGTACCTTTTCTAGTACTTGTACAACCAGCCTGTAAAGTTTTACTTCCTGTGACTAAACTAGTGGCTAAAATTGTTACCTAGTATTTTTGGCATTATGCTTTAAATTGATTAATCAATTTATTTAATTAATTTGTACATGAATGTTGGCTGTAACGTTAATAAACAACCAAAGACTATTACAAATATATACTGGACAATTAAATAGGTAACTGGAGTAACTGGAATAAAGTTTGGCAATCTGTAAAAATTAGAAGCGTTTCCACAATTTTGGCCACCAGTGACTGACGTTAGCCGTCTGTGATGCTGTGCAGGTCTGGAGCTGAGAAATAAGGAGCAGGCAGAGAGGAGCTTCTAGTTCCATGAAATGAGAACAGAGACAACCCCCCCCCCCACCACCATCCTCAGTGTTTAATGCTGGGCTTGATTCCGTGTCACGCAGCAGCGGAGAGGGGCATCCCGAGGGCAGAAGCTTCGGTCGCTTTAACCTCCACCCTGAATTGCGGCGTGGATCGGGGCATCTTCAAACACCTTGGGTGTCCTCCTGACCTCACAGGGAAAAGCGACATTAGCCTCTCTAACGAGCAATCGTGCTAACGGCCCAGTGACATATACCCGCATAAATGTCCATTTACTGCCATTATGACACTACCTGAGAGATGAAGGGGATTGCCTGCACAGCTTCACCTGTCAGGTGTTAAAGATCATGTTGCTCTCCTTCCTCTCTCAATTCCCCATTTATAGCATATTCATTTTAAAAGGCAAAATAATTTTCTGCTAAAATTCTAATGAATCAGTCTCAGTGCTGCTTTAGTATTCATGTCCATCTGTTGCATGGGAAATTATTACTCATTAAAGAAAGCGCATAACACAGTAAGAGTCATTTCAGCAAACTGCGCCTCCGGATGTCTCAATGGGGTCCTGACGGAGACCCAAATCAGCAAGGTCATTCGGAAGGCAAATCAGAGCATTTCTAAAGAGGTGCTGATGATTCATGTCAAACGACGGATTCAGTTCGAGTTTTATATGGTCAAAGTAAACTTCGCATGGCGAAGTTTTTGTCGGGCACGCCACAGACAGCCCCGACGGACCCGTGAAGAGCCCGCAGGTTGCCCAAGGAAAGAATCACAGGCTGGGGCTCTCTTCTAAACAGAGTCATCTGTTGTGTGTAAATAAACACAACTGGTCTGATAGGATGTCAGAAAGAAAAGACACGCTTTCTTCCAGGCAACAGTGCAGACAGCTGAGCCCAGTGGGAAATTAGGAAGTGGGAAAATACCATGTGCACAACTTTAATTCTTTATGCTGTAGTCAAAGGGAAGAAATCCCATCTCAACTCCTGCTGGGGGAAAAAATGTAGGATACTCATCTACTGAGTTCTCTTTATGTTTCCAGCAGCATGGTGATGACAGCAATTATCCAGAGTGGCTTCAATTCCCCAGCTCTTAAATAAAAGGCACCATCGCCCAAGACCGGCACCACGTCCCCAAGGACAGTCCAGCCGGCTTAAAGTGATCCTGAATGTCACATTGCAGCCGATTCAAGGACAACAAAAGATCAGTATGCGGCCTCATGAAAGCTCAAAGGCCCGAGGCACAACTTTTAAGGTGCTGATTGAAATGGTTCCTTGGGAAATATTTAGCCAAAACCCCCCATTAACCCAACTGTGTGTCAGGGCCTTTGGAAGACCAGAGGTACAGAGTAACGCTGAAAGCTCACACCGTGGAGACGATTGATGCCGATTGCATGGACGGCCATTTCAGGAGAGCAGCCCTCTGCCACAAGCAGATGATGATGATGCATTACTTTAACATTTAATGTCACTCCATTCATTCAGTGAGTCCCAGCTTGGCTGCTTTCCTTATCTTCTTGAAGATATTCATCCGGACAACTGTTTTTCCAAAAAAATACTCAGTTTGCCATGACAACAGACAGCAGAGTAATGGGACGTTTCTTGAAAATAATAAGGACACATTCCTGTCATGCTCAGATGACATCTCCATTGCCTTTGTTCCATTAAGCAGGAGACTCCCAGAGTCACATAACCGCATAACTGCAGAGTCATTTTTGACACAGTTTTGCAAAAAAAAGCTTACCAATGTGGTACATTTTTATGCTGCTTATGGGAAATCACCAAAAATCAATTTACCAGTTAAATATTCTATTTGCCATGGGAAATATAGGTTTTACAATATTTACCAAGATGGCACTCGCTGTTGAATTATACATGATGGCATTACAGTGGGAGATCAGGTTAATAAGATCGTCAGGCAGTAGGGCTTAACGAGAGCCTTTAGATTTAGAAATTCATGGAACGGATCAAACGGAATTTTTGAGTTAAACTGCAAAATATAATAATGATACATTTCTAGAGAAATAGTTTTACCAAGCAAGTGTAATTGTCAGTGTGTGATCAATTGTGAGCACATCTCAACACTAGTCCTTGTATATCTGGATATGGGTGCAAAATGCACCTTCAGACTATGGAACTGAGGAGCCCCAAGCTAATAAATCATATTTACAAAGATATAAACAAGAATATGAAAAATAATTTGAAATCCATTCACGACATACAGCACATTGGCCTGTTGAAAGTCCACCAAACTAAAGCTAATGTCTTTTTAATAGGCTTCGTACCAAATTGAACTGATTCATTTAAACAAACTTCTTTCTGGAAAGAACACTGTTGGATTTAATGACATATTGTCTCAAGACGTATTATCTGATACTGGCGAAGCAATTTCTTCTGTCCGACAGAAGACATATGATTTTATGATTATTCCTACAAATATCACATTTTTTACTGTTATTTGAGTCGGAGGGCCAGAGCCCTCACTCTGCCGCATGCCGCTGCGAGCAGGAAGGATAAATGAGGAAAACAATCTCTGACCTTGAATCTTTTATATAATTAAATTCCCACGGCCGTTTCGGAGATACCAAATTGCCCATACACATCCAATAATTTATGTACATATTCAGCATGACAAAGGAAAAAAAATGCAAGTTTATTAAGGGATGATAAATTCTTTTACTCCCGGAAATGAGTGCTGTCTCATAGTGCCTATTTCGGGCGTGTGACCGTGAAACAAGCCGTACCAGGCTGAGACTCACATGGTTATTGGTGACAGCCTGCATGAGCCACCTGTCTGTACACCTGTCACACGTGTAGGGGCACATGCAGGGGCGGAGCCACATGAGCACTGGCCCCAGCTGAAAGCTGATTGGTCCCTGGATGGCCCCTCCCCTGTCACTCACTGATTTAAAAATACAGTTGGCCAATGATTAGTTTGACCCACTTGTATGAATTATAGCCCCTCTATTCCCCTGCATCTTCATGGGGTGTTTCATTTTTAGTGGTAAAGAAGCTGGCCAGCTTATAGCAAATATCCTGTTAGATACTTCCTGGCTTTGATGATATTTCTTTCCACGACGCTGTTGAGATACCAGCGCTTCATTGGTGCGTATAACGCTAATGTTAGCTGGCATGTAGATTTAGAATGTAGCTAGCCAGCTGCTTAGCAGAACATGCTGCTTCAGCAGCTCTTAAATAAGGAACGTTTGTTAAATATTTAGTGTAGTGACTGTTTGTGGCCAACAGGGGGCGCCATGCAAGCGCATGATTTGAGTGGTGATAAACACTACCACCAAAGGAGAGCCCTGCTATGGCGGCACCAATCCCGAGTACCAGAGCTGGTACCAGCGACCCCCACCAAACACTCTGCAGGCTCGACACGCCGGAACATTCCATGGTGTCAACAGAAGGCTGCCCATAAACCCCAGCCCAGCACCTAGATGGTTCACTCTGTACCTCCAAACGCCATTTACATGTTTATTTGTGGTGCGGAGGTAGGGGGAGATCATTGTGGAAGGTTTAGCTTTTTTTGTTCTTATTCCATCCATTGGTTCAGTCCGCTGCGGGGCAAGAAGCATTAGCATTTCAATGTCAAAAGTGCAATTCCGGATTTAATCTTCTGCAGCACATTTCCTGCCTCCACAAGGGCAAAGAGAAACGCCTTAACTTAAGGTGATGTTTAATAAGCATTTCCATTAACACGCAGACAAATCGCTACGGATGCACGGGAGCATAATCTTCCTGACAAAGAAGCCGCTTCTCCACAGCCAACGCGAAGCCATCGCCGACTGGCCCCAGGGAGGCGATATCCACTCCGCTCCTTCCCTCATAGTCACGGCACAAGCCTGAGAAATTAACGCACATGTTCTGTCCGCATTAACCTGCGGCAGCGCTGTCATAATACTGCAGTTTTGTCTGTCCGGGGCTTTCGTACATTTATGAAACATCACCTGAGATGATAAATTAGACTTTATATCTCTTCTTGGTATCTCACCACTGTTTACATATATTCATTATTCATTAATTTCACACTTTATTCCATCCTATGCTGCTTCTGCCTGTCAGTAGTGAAGTAGGTCATTTTTAACCATTCACAATTAGTACAGCACACGGTTAAAAATGAAACTGCTTTTCTGTTGGACCACGGTGCTACATAAATTAACATTAGACTAACACATATCCTAAGAATGTAGAGTGCATAGTGTGCAATCTGTGCAGGAAAGTCCAAGAAACGACAGGACAGCTGACATTGACTGTAAACAGCACAGTTAACCCAGCACTGTTAAAGTGCAATATGGTGCCAAAGAGGTAGCAATAAAATAAATAAATAGTAATTGCACACTATTTTACCAGGAGAGACAATATGAGAAATACAGGCGGAAAACACTATAGTATAGTAGACGGTTTACTGTTAAAAATATGTGTAAAATGTCATGTGTACATTTTTGTCTTGAATCTCCTTGCATGTTATATGTTATGCTGGATCACACGCACCAAGACAGATTCCTGGCATGTTTATCATACTTGGCCAATAAAGATCTTCCTGGTTGCGGTATCAGGGACACATTTGTCCATATCGTGAACCAGCCTTGCCCGCACAAATACGAGCGGAAATGTTTCTTGCGCAAGTTAACATCATAAATTAAGGCAGGAGATTAAAGGCCTTGTAGAACTTAATTTGTTCAGTTCAATTTCAAGCACACTTAAAGGCAAAACATAAACCAGCCATGTTGTCTGCAGCATGGATTAATTCCAGGCGAGCAAAAGAAACATTCATCACGGTGCGAGTCAGGGTATTATTCAAGCATATATGCTGTGGAAAAAAAGGCCATCATTTGCTGTAGAATGGTTTTTAACAGAGTGCGAGTTTCTGGCTTGACTCCTCATTCTCACCCAAACCGCTGCATTGTCCATTGTGTACTCGCTGTGTGGGAGTCCTGTGGCGGGGAAATCCTCAGGCGACAAAGCCTTTGCTCGCCTGTGGCCCTTAACCAGCCCACATGTCAGCCTGCTATCTCCATTCCCTCAGGCACAAACCACTCTGTCCCACAAAAGTCCCTCGGGGTGATTCTGGGATTTTTTTTTTTTAAGGTAGTCTGCATAACTGGGGCCATAGTTCATACAAAAGGGCCAACCTTATCATTAGCCAATAATATGTTTTGAGTCAGTGAGTGACAGGGGAGGGGGGACTCCAGGGGCCAATCAACATTCAGCTGGGGCCAGTGCCCTTGTGGGCCCGCCCCTGTATTTGCATTGCCCTTTTCACTGTCCCATTCCAGTGAATCTGCTCACAGAAGCAAATCTTACACCTGCCTGCAGCAAGCTACTTTTTATTTATTCACGTAATGTTTTGACAGAAACACCCATGTAGGAATTTAAAGACCTGTTTTAGGGGCCTGAACATCTGGCAGGCCTATATAATTACACAACCCTGAGAGGCTTTACTTAAACCATAAACGCACTAACAGATAGCTACTGTGCTATCGGCGGCCCATCTGGGGAGTATTCCCCTGCTTTTAGATTTATTTTGCTTTCTTTAACCTTAGCTGTTCCTTTTAATAGTTAGCTGACCTCCCTCTGCCCCCGATCCCATGGCTGATGTTACCATCACGCCACAACCTGATCTAAGGTCACCAAGGTTCCCAAAAGGCACCTTCTGCTTCCCCGATTCCACACCGACAGCCACAGCGTCTGTGCCAGCGTTTCTCTTTACGATTGTTTACCCCGCAACTTCCGCGTTTATGCAGCCTAATTTATTTAGCTTTTAACAGTGTAATTATCAGTTTGTATTCTCGTGAGGTAATTCATTACAGGGACAGAGGACACGGTTCACGCTGTGATTTATTAAGGTCGTGCATATCCAGTTCAGTAGCTGGCCGGTTTTAAATAATGAGGTGAGATTCACACTCTGCTGTAAAGCTGTAGGGTCATATAATACGGCCCTTTGTAGCAATTACAGGGTGTTATTAATAGAAAAGGCCACTGCAGATGTTCCCTTAGGTATCATATCTAAACAAATGGGAACTAAACAAAAATGACGATAACACTAATGATTGTAGAGTTAACTTCAACTACTTTCCATTTCTTAAGCTAAACCAAGGCACAGCTGTGATTTACAGTCCAGTGGCCAGTGAAACCTTTGTGGGTGTTCCAAACAATAAAATCGGAAGATAAATTAAGTTAAAGACAGCAAAGCCAGGTCGCACTAGGAGCCTGCACTGAACTCCCCATCGTAAGCTACTCCAAAGCCAATAACAAACACGCTCATTACAGTCGATGCCTTTTTAGAAATCAATATTGAACTGCAAAATCTACCATTGTCCTAAACTAAAGTCAAGTCAAGCATTATTTTCACTCAATTGAACATAAACTCCCCCGGGGCGACTGGCTGCATCTTCGCAGGAGCCTGAGTTTATGCTTGTCACAGAAAGTGTCACCCTGAATTTCATAGGACGCCCCTAACTGAACGCTCTTCAGACCCTAAACTCCACAACCTCAGCTCCTCAGGGGGAATCAGGCAGAAGTAATCGGGTGTTATTTTTATACTAGCGGTCCCAAGTACCACGTTGCTGTTCCGCCATTGTGACATCATGAGTGTCAGCATGACAACACACTAATTTTGCTGCCAGGGTGCACATGGTAAGGAGTGATGCCTCTGTGGTGCATCATGGGCCTGTCTGATCAGTGTTATGTCCAATGGACAGAACCATCAAGTTCAGCAGAACTGTGACCCTATGCTGCCCTCTGTGGGTGACCGTGCCAGTCGCTAGTTACGCATCCTTGTCCTTGCCGGGAAATAGCTTCACTGGATGTCATGGTACAGCAGCATCAGCTCGGAAATTAAACGCGAATGCCTTTTTGTGCCCGGACACAGCCCCGTTTCTCTGATTGCCACCTCGGCACCGTCGACCAATCATGTGTGACTGTGAAGCATGGGCACGCGCTGCGGAAAAACATGGAGCCCCACCCAGAAACTCCCTGGGGGTCGGCACAGGGTCGCCCTGCTCCAGCCAGACCCAGGGTCCCACCACACAGGGAACAACAGAGACAAATGAGGAGACGAATGATTAGTGAAAAGCATCTTGATTGGTTTTTCCAAAGGGAAACCACAGTAAGCCGTTTTCCTATTCGTCCGTGGGCACAAAAGGAGCAGTATAGACAGTACAGATGGGACATGAGCATTTGGCATCAGCTCGTAGGAGCCCCCTGGGGACCAGGCAGTGCTATGAACTCTCTGGATGAGGCTGCCGACTGGTACAGGAAGCCATTCTGTTTGCCTTGCTGCTGGCCCCTGCTGTGGCAGACCAACACTCACCTGAACCCACCAATGAGGTTTCAGCAGACACCCCCATTTACATGTTTATAATATATGTATCTCCCCCCCCCCATCCAAGGTGCCCCCTGTGTCATTTTATGGACTTTCAGGGAAAGTATCCAGCCTCACCTTAAGTCCTCATGGCCTTGCACCGGACAGGCAGTCTTAGATGGATGGATGGATGGATGGATATGCTCTGCGTGAACCTGCTGTTTGTGTCCTCTGTGCTATAAAATGTCACGTTCAGCAGATTCATTTCTCACAGCAGAACTGATGACAGTATGAGACTCAGGAGATTGTCCCCAACGCGACAGCCGTGGGTCACACCTCGGTATGTGGGACACAACCCTCCCCCCTCCCTCATAAGATCAGAGCCAGGCAGCGGGGAGGGGAGGGGGGGCTGCTCTGACTTTGGATCTGACCTCATTTCTCTGATGAAGCCCACGTCACAGGTTTAGCTACGTTCGCACGTCCAGCGATGGCGGCTGACTCGTGTTCCACTCTACCCCGATTTATCGCTGCTGAAGAGTGACAGTCCAGTCTTATCTGTTTCTAATTGTCAATTTATTGTTCATTCATTAACTGCAAGATTCATTATTTCCTTAATATTCCATAATATTCTGTTTCTCTAGATATTCTAATTGTAAAAATGGATTCATACCACATTTACTTGCCCACACTGCGTGTCTTTGCACTACATGTACAGTAAGTTCATCTGCGCTGTTGTATGCGTAAATGTCCCTCAGGCATCGACCAGGTTCATCTAGTCTAATCTAAACTAACCTGATGTAACCTAAACCTAATGATTTTAGAGGTGCAGCAGATCTTTCAGACCGTTCAGGGTAAGGCTGCCCCAGTGCCGCTGTAGGTTTCGCGACACGGCGGATGGATACCGGTGACGGATGTGAGGCCGGCCTGCAGACTTCAGGGCCTTTCGGCCAGTATCCCTCCGCACCAACGGGTGGCTCTGCTGACCTCCTCATGCCAACCCATCTGCCCCGTGAAGCGGGTGACCTCTGGCCGGCGTGAGTCTCTGGGGACTGGCCTGCTCAGCGGAGCCAATACCTGCAGGGACGGAGAAGGTCCCCGCCGGGATACACAGAGCCCCATCTGCAAGATCAGCCCCATCATGCGCATCCAGAGCCCCATAGCGCCCAATCAACAGCTGCACATCCACCCCGGCGCTGGGGGGAAAAAATAACCCACAAAGAAAATAGCCGACAGAGCGCTAAGGATCTCAGCTCCCCACACGCAGCGTCCCTATTTTTCTAAAAAAGAAAAACTACTGGGATAAGAATTATCATTCTGCAACGCTTCCTGTCCTGTGGCTCCTGCAAAGATGTGGCGTGAAATGAGCTCGAACATCAGCAAAAGGGGAAATTACAATGAAAAAAGGAGTGAAATGCAGGAGGAACGCGGAGATGAAAGTCTGCCGACTTTAAATGTATAATCCTTCAGGACACCCGAAACTGTAAGGGTTTGGGTTCGGGAGAGGATGGCCAAGAAAAAGGTGAAGGAACTGTACATTTTGGGGGGGGGGACAAAAATCAATTGTCTTCCTGGCAGAGAACCAATAGCGGTAAGTCTGATGCTGGAAGACAGAATGATTCTTTGGAAAGAGCAGAAACAGCAACCCAAACAAGAGGGGGGGGGGATGCAACAATTAGCACTTTATGTGCAAACATGTTTATCCAAAATTATGTACATGAGAAGGGAGGGACAGCCAGTCTCCGGAGCAATTGGGGGATTAGGTCCTTGCTCACCCAACAGTAACATCACTCAACCAACCCTGGGATTTGAACCAGCAACCTGTAACAGCATCCTTACCCATGCTCCTTTAAGCAGTATTGAAACCAGCGACCTAAGGACGTCCATCCATCTTCATGCTTCAGCAATCCTTCACTGTACCAGCTGAGCAACTGATGGAGGGGGCGGCATGCCAAACAGGCCACCCCATCATGCTGCGAGGCTTTACCACCGCGACCTATCTGCGATGGCCTGGGGGGGGGGGGGCCCAGGATTGGGTGGCAATTCATTCGGAAGCACACACCACAGTACAAGTGTCCCGCACGATGGCCAGAGCAGCAATCATCACAAATGGAAGGGAAGATGGGCGCTTTTCGTATGAAAGGGGTTTTATAACCCTCAAAGGGATCCCAAGGTCATAGTTGCACAGTATGTGGTGTGGCTCAGTGGACTGGGAGGATCGGAAGGTCGCCGATTCAAAAATCGTCAGTGATTTCACCGCCGGGCCCTTGAGCAAGGCTATTACTTCCCCAAAAATGTACATCACTTTGGATAAAAGGGTCTGCTAAATAAATTAAACGTAAATGCACGTCCCCCTGATTGGCTGGCATCCTGCGGCACCGTAACCCAATACTCGTAAAAGTACACAACTTCCCTGAATGACTGAAGAGAGCATCTGAATCGTGAAATATATTATTTTATAGAATCATTCTGACTCATTTTCATGGAGGGTGCAAATAGATCTTGAGTCAAATAAATGTTTTGACATAATTAAAATGAAATTCAATATATTCTTTGTGGGTTTTTAATAGGATTCAGAGTAAATTGTTCCTTTCGTAACCATCTGTAACCATTTATAAAGAATTTCCCCTTGGGATCAATAAAGTATATTGTATCTTATCTTATCACAACCATCTGTTCAGACATTCTTTAGAGATTAGAAGTTACGAAATAATCATTCATTGCAAAATAACTAATAAAATTAGAGTTTTAGGGTCAAAATACAGGCGAAAGTTATTCAGAGAAATATCCTGCATTGCTTTGGAGTGACACGCCTTCAGCCCAAAATTCATCAGATTTAAATGAGTAATGTGATAAAGACCTAGTTTAAGCAGACAGCCTGACATGACATCAAAATCCTCGAACCGTTAATCAGCATCAGGAGCGCCACAGAGATAACCTTTTGCTGTCAGTTCACTTTTCATACATTCAGAGGCAAACTTCTTAACGAAGACAGAAATATATGGATTCTCTTACGGAGGGAATGGGCAGAAGAATACAGCCAGCAAACGAGGCCTGGGCGGCCATTAACAGCGGCTCGTTTAATATAACGGTCACCCACTCAAGACGGTGAGATGGGGAACGACAGAAACGTACAGCCATTAGCCTACCCACGACCGCTTGCCGGGGGGGGGAGATGCTGGGCAGGAAGCGTATCTCCATCCTGTCAACGACACAGGGTGAACCAGCGGTTATGCCGCCTCGCCTCGATCATGTGGTGGGGGGGCAGGTGAAAGCAGCGAGCCCCAGGCAGGTCCCCTGCTGGATCATTCATTGAAGTGTTCACTAATCAGACCAGAAAATGAGCAAAAAAAATCATAACCACCAGATGAGGTTTGGCAGAACATCTTCATTTTATTTAAGGGACACTTTTATCCAAAATAACAGAATTTTCTGGAGAAAGCAGGGTTAACTTGTCCCTGGAGCACTTGGGGTTAAGGCCCGTGCTCAGGTGCCCAATGGTGACATCACTCTGCAGACCCTGGGATTTGAACCCACAACCTGTCACAGGCACAGCAGCCTAACCGCCAGCACCACACACTGCCCTCCGCTCCTTATCTTCACCATTCAGCTCTGTTCATTTAATAAATAAAGCTGTCAAGACACCTAAATAAGACAATGTTACAAGAACAATACACTGTAGACTGCAAAAAGAATCAGTTATTGTACAATATTCTATTTCATCAATAAATAAAACTGTCTTTAGCCTAGAACATGTTACAAGTCAGTTTGTCAAAAAGAACATAATGATTTAAAGCAATATTTCCAGAACAAAGGCAAACATCTTCTGTAACTACTTATCCACTTCTGGGTCACTTGGAGGTTAAAGCCTAATTCCATAAAGCACAGGACACGATTCTGGGGACGCTTTGGACGAGGCCCCACCCACCACGCCGACTAGACCATGAGAGCCGTGGGGGAAGACAGAACCACCCCCCAGTGACCCAGCGTTGGTTATGCAGTTACAGAAAATACATGGAAGCATGACAATGATTTTCCTGACACCATCAGAGCAATCGGACAGCATTCATAGGGAAGGGAGACTGCAGAAATGAGAAACAGCAAATGCAATCTCACACAATGCATGAATAAGTTTTGATGAGAGCAGTGGAGGATGGTATGGCCAGGTGACATAGCTGCCCGTGACAGGGGCCACAGACACGGAAATAAAACAACGGATAGACTATTTTAATACAAAATTTTATTCTAAATCCGAAGCACTCAGACTGAAGTCTTTCATGATAGGATTTATTTCTGCTGACAGTTAACACAAAAAACCTGTGCTACACTGATTGCATAACCGTCAGTCCAACCTCACCTTTCCTTGGCAAACTGGTTTAAGCTCGCTCACACAGTGAGGGGGTGACTCTGCCCAACACAACTCTCAGTAGGATTCCAGTCAGGACTGATGGTGAATGACGTTGCTTCTCTAATTCCCACAGCCTCCCGAGAAGCTTTGCAAACGCACTTTGGGCCTCAGTCCCGCTGAACGGAGGTTTTTATCTCCGCTTATCCACATTCTCGGGTTTCTGATGCGGTGCTTCCCGGTACCTGGCCGCTGTGTCGGCGTCATATTCCGAAAGGCCTTCCTTAGAAGCAGCATCTCCATGATGTTGGGCTTTTTCCCCGTCAGGAGCTTTGCCAGTAAAACCTGCGGCTGATTAGATTTTCTTGCCGCAGTGTCCTTTCTGAAAAGTCACACGGTGATTCCTCACTCCAGCTCAGATGGCTTAATTCTAGTTAAAATTTCCCTTTGGCAGCCAAACCAAACAGGCTAATAGGTGAAATGTTCTTGGTGTAGATTGACGGACAGCTCCTCCTATCTGGACCTTTCAACCCTGAACACAGCAGCTTGACGTTGGTTCTCTCCACCTCCTCTGATCCCAGCTGCTCCATGTGGAAGGAAAGTTCCCAGATGACTGAATATTCTCCACACACATACAGATACTTAAGCTTTATGCTGTATAAATGGATGAAGGTTTTAGGGAAGCAACTTCAAGAAACTTCATTTCAGGTCAACTTCTGAGGCTGAAAGTACAGGATACAGTCCAGTTCTCTCAGGCTCTAACTCTTCCTCCAGGTTTGTAGAGGAAGTGGGCCCAAGCAACTAGAGGAGGCGAGACCAAGACATCTGATTGGTTGGTCCCGCCTCTTCTTGCTTGGACCCACCTCCTCTACAATCTGATTGGTTATCTCTCTGAATCAATCATTTTTTCTGTCTTCAGAACATTTTTGCATAAGTAAAACTCTCATGAGCACCAACAGGACCACTGCTTTTACATGGTTTTCTAAGGATATCGACACCAGCTGGATGTAAATCACCCAGCTCAGCAGGTCTTGCGCAGGAACAGGTGTCTGAGCTGATGGCATTTACACCATGCTGCCGACACCCATTACAAGCAAATAAACCATGATATTTCCTCACATCTGTAACTCACTTTTAGAAGCTGGAGTAATCTGGGTGAGGTAATGAAAGCCTCGCTGTCGTGTGACGGCATTTCTCTAATTACATTACGCACAACCTGTCTCGTCGCAGATGGGGGACATGCTTCAAAATTATAATCTCTTCAGGCTGCAGACATAATGAGTCACTGTGGGATCACGACCAGACGCTCGGAAGATGCGGTATGTGATTCTTCCTACAGAGGACAGCGGGAGATTCAACAGAATGAGCTGGAAAGGTGAACTAAATAAACACGAAGGGGGCCTTTGTCTGTTCGGTCTCCGCGTACTGAGAACCATCTGCCCGTGGGTTCCTCCCTACTGGCTCAGAAGCACCCAGGGTTGTGCGACAGACTCTGCTCTGCAGTGAGCCACTTCCCCTCTTTACTTCATCTTCTTCCATGCAGCAGCCGGACCCTTGGGGAGCAGACAGGGCCTGTCAGGCACTTTCTGCCGGCTGAGGAGGTCAGCATGTCTGGCGCCCCCTTCAGTCACAGCTCTAATAAATAGCCAGCTGTCAGCCAGACACACAAACAAGTGAAGAATCACCAGACTGCGGCTTCAAACTGACCAGCCAACAGGTAACAAACTCACATCCATGTTTACATCCGGGGAGAAGGTAGGACCTCTCCTGACTCCCTCTCATCCAGGAAGAAGGTAGGACCTCTCCTGACTCCCTCTCATCCAGTGATCATACCTACTAGATCTTCCAGACCTAGATGCTCTCATATCTCCTCTCATCTTTCAACGCCATTTACTTGTGCACTTTTTGATTTCTTCAGCAGAGGCTTTTTACCGAAAGCAAGGTGAGGACTGAAGAGGCTGAAGGCTGGCACTCAAATCAACAGTGAAACCACTCTGCTGCTGTAGAGGGGATTTCAACCATTCGCTGACACAAAGCAGCCATTCCACCAATGGAAACCCTCACTGTGACTCTCCTGTATTCCATCCCCTCCACTTAACAGCATATCCACAGTCACTCCTCCTCTCCTTCCCGTTCTTCCTCCCACTTGAGGCCATCCGGCCCCAAGCTGGTCAAATCGAAAGCCGGCCCAGGACAGCTGCAATGAATCAATAGTTTTTTTTTTTCATATTCCTTCCGTGAAAATTACAGAAAAATCCACCCATTCAAGAGCCTTTGGACAAATGTCCATCCATCTTCCTTAACTGCTGATGCAGCCAATCCCAAGGAGCGCAGGGCGTGAGGCTGCAGACACACAGGATGGGCTGCCAGTCCATCGGAAGGCACACACACACCCACCCGGAGGCAGGACTCAAACCCCCAGTCATGAAGGTGAAAGTGATTGTCATTGTTGACACACCACAGCACACAGCAGCGAAATGTGTCCTCTGCATTTAACTAGGGATGCACTAGGGTTTTGGGCCGATACTGCACTCATTAGCTGATACTCGTAAAAATTGCCCGGTACCAAGGACCGATACCACTTAATTGCAACATCACGCTAAAACTCAAAGCTGCGGTATTTTTTTCCCCAGACTGTAAGGTCTGTTATGCTAAAGTGTGAAGAGGAGGAAGGGACAGCACGCCACTGAACTAACAAGCAATTTGATTAAACGACGCACCATAATGCAAAGTACACGGAATTTGCTAATGCTAGCAGAGAAAGACCGCAAAAACAAACTTTAGCGCAAATTATGAAAAAGCAAGAGAAAATGCAACCGACGCATTAATATCAAACATTAAATAAGTTTAGTTATTTAATGTTTGATATAACCAATGCTTCAGGTTCAATCGCAAATATAAGTACAGATGGGTGTATTTTATCTTCATTCTTATAAAAAAACAAACGTTACCAAGCAGACCAGTCACACCTCTTGTGGTTTGGGTCGCTGCAAAGTATAGATACATTTCAGGAGAGGTGCATGACAGACCATGACAGCGTCCACGGCTACGTCGTACTTACGGCGTCGATTCGACTTAGAATTATAAACCAGCCTTTACAGTCACACATGATAAATGTGTATGACATGCATGTTGTTACGTCCGGGTGTCGGCGAGCGCACAAGCAGACGAATTGAGCCGTGACTATACATGCAAACGGGGTTTATTAAGAGGGAAATGCGCAACACTGAACACAACGTCAATGACAGATCTCGGGAAACTAACTCAGACGCAGACTAAAATACACAGGCAAAGCCGAAAATAACAGGCAACAGGTGATTCCAATTGGGAAGTAACACGAGGTAACGAGGGGGGCGTGGCACACACGATGATCGGACGAGCCGGGCGTGACACATGTATACAAGGTTTTCGTTAAGTCTGATGTTGCCTTACATGTAAAAGAATGATTGCAGTCTCTTCCACGCAGTGAGGTAATAGGCAGCAGCTTATTAAACACTGGTATCGGATAGGTACTCAGTATCGGCCGATACCCAAAGTGCAGGTATCGGTATCGGGACAGAAAAAGTGGGATCGGTGCATCCCTACATTCAACCCATATGTGAAATTGTGACACTACAATACTACCCACAGAGCACCTGTCCATTTGGACAGCCCAACTAAATAAAAAAGAATTCAGAAACTTTACTAAATAAATTAAAAAACACATTGAAGCATGATAGAGTTCTTAGTTAGCAGTAACACCCAGGATTAAAAAGCACCTAACTTCAGAGAAGGCCACCCAAAAGAGAGAGAGGAGCAGCACTGGAGATTCTCTGTGGCCCATCAGTGCTGCTCCACATTTCACACTTATCCACACCTTTCCGAGCGTCATCAGTGAATCTCACCACTGCATCCAAACTGCTGCTTCCGAAATAGTGATGAAATAAACCCGATTTCACTTAATACCACGTCCCCTCGCACATCTCCTTACAGCAGAGTATGACGGTCGGCAGGCCGTAGGAGAAAAGGAAAAATTGAAAAACCCAATTTCACACTAGACATGAAATTGAACATTAATCCCCGGCAGGTTCAACCGCAGTAATGAAGTCTGCATTCGTAACATTTACCAGAGTAAACCTGGAGTTACCGGTTTGTGAACCCAGCCATACGTGAAAGTTATTTTCAGGTGGCTACTTCCAAAATGCTAGAGAACCAAAAGTTGCTGTGTTAAAAATCCCTCACACAGGGGGCTAGCATACCTCACACTACCACACATCACGCCAGGACTAGTATATATCGCACTAATGCTACCACAAATTACATCAATGCTAGCATACACCACACTGACGCTAGCATACACCACACCAACGCTAGCATACATCCCACTAACGGTAAATCGCAATCCGCCAACACTAGCATACACCACACCGACGCTAGCATACACCACACCAACGCTAGCATACACCCCACTAATTTATTGTGGTCACAAAAACCTTTTTTAAGAAGGGTGTGTACACTTTTTATATCCACTGTATGTGTTGCCAGATTGTATGCTGCCATACAATCTGGCAACGCATACAGTGGATATAA